>CAHIKZ030005533.1:2765000-2792500 GCA_903632075.3 Acanthosepion pharaonis
TAAAGTGAACTGTCTAAGAATAAACAAGAGCTGTTTACACACTGCTTGAGAATCACTTCCACCAACATAATTTTAGAGGTTACTAGAAAGGAGGCCATAAATTTGCTTGCCAGTAATAAATGCTTATGTTAGATTCTTTGATGAAAATAAAATATGAATTTGCTTTAATTGAAATTGTAATTATTTTATATTCTTTTTGATTTAAATTATTGCATAATTGCATAAAAATTAGAAAAATAAATTTATTTCTTTCAAGACATGAAACTTGATTAATTTTTTAAGTTTAGAGGGAAAAAATCCATGTAGTCCCAAATTTCTGGTCGGTAGTGTATATATTTATAGCAGGCACATACGGTAAGTAATTACTCAAGGTAGTCAGCTTGTGGCTATAATGTAGTAAATTCCTTAAAGAAATAAAATATTTTGCATTTGATAATAATCAGAGTAACATTCATAATTTTGTTGGATTAGGTGCATATTGGACTAAAGAAGGAACATGTAGCTGCTGATCTATTTTATTCACGGTAGGCACTGCCTACTTCACCTACTTATATGGCGAGGTAAACAGTTCATGATATATAGGGGGAGAGAGAGGAAAGAGAAATATAATCTTGTTGGAAATGAAACTGAGTAGTCAAGAAATTTTCATTAAGATGTTGAGTGAAAACTTTCACACTTCCCATATGGAAAGATCGTAGTTTTACAATTCTCAGTAACTGCATTTTCTACTGAGTAAAGTTGTGTTCAGTGGGTTTGCGTATACTCAATATAATATTTCTGTCATAGATATTTGTAAAACTGCTAAACTTTTAAAATTATCATCAGTTTATCAATTTATTAGTTAAAAGATTCCAGCTAAAATTGTGATTTTCCTGATAAAAATTAATCACTGTTTAACAGATTTATTTCTTCCAAAATCAGAATTGAATGAAAAAAAAGAAAGTGAGGGAATAAAAAAAAGATGTTTCCATCTTGAAACAATGACTAACGCAATAATGAGATTATGCTATGACAATATCACGAGTCCAAAAATTTCTATCAATATTATCAGTTTTCAAATCTGAAAGCCCCACAGGATTGATCATTCTCTCTGATTTAAATAGCTTTTGTAATTAGAGAAAATAAATATTACAGTTTTATCAGACAGGCTTTTATTCCATGATTAATATTTTGTTATCTTCTGCTGTCAAAATCTGGATGTATTATTTTCTATTTCCTTCCATTGCAAGACAGATGACTTCCTTTTGACTTTGTAGATTCATGCACATATCCTGTTGCCTGACATTTTTAATCTGACCAGATATGATTGAAATCTTCTTAGGTAAGAGAACAATCATGGAGAGAGACTTGTAATATTTTTTTAAAAATCAGAATGTTATATCACTAAAAGTTTGATTCCCATTATTTTATTTTCACATTTATTTTTCCCATTATTATTTATTCACATTATGTATTGTATCACATTAAAGTATTTATATTTCATTTATTCACATTACTTATTCATTCACATTTATTTATTCATATTGGATTATTTACATGATTTATTGATTCAATTTATTTGTTTATTATTTGTTTATTCACATTATTTATTGATTCAAAATGTTTATTTATTCATATTAATTATTTATTCACATTTAAATATTCCCATTATTTATTGATTCATTTTATTTATTTATGTTTATTTATTGATTAACATTATTTATTCTTGTATTTATTGATTAACATGATTTATTCTTGTATTTATTGATTAACATTATTTATTCTTGTATTTATTGATTAACATTATTTATTCTTGTATTTATTGATTGACATTATTTATTCTTGTATTTATTAACATTATTCTCATAACTTATATTCAAATAATTTATTGATTCAGATTCTGTATTTACTTATGTATATTATTTATTTATTCACAGTCATTTCTTATAATTATTTATTGATTCACATTATTTATTAACATTTTTCACATAAATAATTGAGACAGTTTATTTAAAAATTCATATTTATTCACTTTATTCATATTATAAATTTATTTACGTTATTGTGATTAAATATATATAAATTCAGTATTGTGAATGAATAAAAATGTTTCTCAGTAAATGTACTGATACACATTTTTTGTTTATAACACATTTACTTATTCATATTCTTTATTATTTCACTTTTTTTTTCATTTTCTTTTATTTATACAATGGTGAGTTCCAACATAGACATCGGTTGTAAGAAGAATCTATGCTTGTTAGCAAAATGAACAGTAAATTAAAAATTACAAATCGCAGATAGGAAATCAAACAAGCACAACAATTTAAATATCTAGGAAGTGTTTTAACAGAAGATGAACTGTCCAAAAAAGAATTCTAAAGGCACATTGGGATAGTGAAAGGTACCTTCCAAAAGATGTAGTCCTAAAAAAGGATACTGAGAATTCTAAAATCTGAACATGTGAGCAACAATGAAAATGGAAAATAGGACACTTATGCTTAACATCAGGAAAGGACAGTTAAAATTTGTAAAGCGTATAATAAGGAAAGTAGGCCAAGAAATTTGGATACTCACAGGACACAGAAAAAGGTCCAGAAGAAAACAACGCATAATCTATGTAGTGAGCAAATGGATGTCAGAACAGGGTTTAAGAGAGGTAACTAAAAGTTAAAGTTTATTAAGAGCTAAACGGGATAGGAAATTGTGGAGCGCAATGAATGCCGACGTCCTGAAGGAACAAGGTTCATAGATGAAGAATGTCAGCCCGAGAGAATAACATTATTTGGATTCAGTAACAATTGAACTCGTTTGCCATACGAATTGGATAATCAGTGTAGCAGTAGGTGGCTATAAAATCGTATTCATGATAAAATCTGCTGAAGTAAAGTAGCAACTAGATAAAGAAGAACAAAAAGAAGAAGAATAATTTCAAACTAATTCATAATATTATTATTGGAAGTTATTTGGTCCAAACAGGCATAATTTAATATCATTATTGTGCGTGTACAAAATATTACGAAATTAGGATAGCTAACTTTTATTTACAATATCTACTGAATGTTTGAAGGCAAAAAGTATTTATGTGCACGACCGTTTGAAATTAATGCACCACAAAACTGTTTTAAATTGGGATACGATAGAGAGATAGGATTAAGATCCAATTTCCTTTTACACTTCCATTTTTTAAGGAATCAAGGACTGACCTTGAACCATTAAGTGCAGTGAGAGAAGTGCTGTACATGGGGAGATGAACATTACAATTATATTTACCATATTTGGTGTTTTGAGACTAAAACTGTAAACAATGCACTTTCTCTTCTTTTTTCTCATTCTTATGCAGCACTCACTGTTTCATTTACTTAGCATCTAATTTAACTAGAATAGTAATTTAATTATATTCTTCATAACAACTATGTCCATTAGGACTCGGGTTCAGACCTCACCATTGCTGATTGATAACGGAGGTAATTTCTTGATAATATCGGTCTGGGTCGACGATTATCCTAGCATGCAGTATTGTTGGGAAGTGATGAATACCATATCATACGTTGAACCAAGCCTTCTGAGTCAAATTGTTTGTGCAGAACTGTTCGAAAACCAAAGTTTTCAAGACATTTTGAGGAAGGGTGTGAGCGTACTGGCCGAGTTGAAAATTGATCACTCTCTTTCTAGTCTTCTACTCTTTCAATCCGTCTAAGATTGCTTTTTGCGTAAAACAGTCAAATCTGAGTGAATTTTGTCTCTCTTTGATTGTCTTTGACTATATATATATATATATATATATATATATATATATATATATATATATATATATAAGGCATTTTTTATGTTTATACATTCTTTTTTATAAAAGAGAAATGTATAAAAATATCTTAAGAATCATTGTCCATTTCATAATGTGTGAC
This sequence comes from Acanthosepion pharaonis, assembly GCA_903632075.3. NCBI lineage: Eukaryota > Metazoa > Mollusca > Cephalopoda > Sepiida > Sepiidae > Acanthosepion > Acanthosepion pharaonis. The sequence goes on from CAHIKZ030005533.1 coordinate 2,768,888, forward strand.
GTCATTTGTTTAGATTTGTATACGCATCGATTAGATATGAATGTACGAGAGAAAATCATAGAGAATTGTAGTTATAAAACAATAAAATTGATCATGTTAACCGAAACGATCCTCTGTGGCTCAATCGGTAAAAGCACGTCAGGCTATATGACGGTTCCGTATAGGATACAGGTTCGATTCCTGTCGGATGTCGCATATTTTCTATGAAAATTTCTCGGACATTCAGGCCGGTAAATGTCGTTAATACTGTTTATTATAAACAGAGCATTTACTTAAATATTTGTATATATAAAGAGAACGTATTGACATAAAAAATGTCCATTTCATTATATATATTTAATTACTTTAAATGTTATTTTTAGTGAATATCCATATTTGATTAAATGCTCCCTTTTATTTTTTTAACAGTATTTTACTTCGTCTACCGGTCTGATCATTCGATATATCTTAAAAGAAAGCATTCACCCTCTACTACAAATAGTTTAAAACATCCAAGGTAAGTATTACCAACAACAGCGGGACTTGTATATCCCCACTATGTAATAAATGATGTTGTCTATGAATTCTTATTGCATCTCCAACTCTAATAATCAAAAAACAAAATTAAATACTTACATTGAGCACACATACAGCACATTCTCTCGCAGATTGATCTGTCACCTGTCGAATCTTAAGGCAATACATACACACATCGACCACCACATCATGAACGACTAAAGTACAACTACCAAAATAAGAGAAAAATACTAGTAGATAACACTAAAATACTTTAGAGCACTGTGGCCAAAAGAAATTAGCGACTCTATTTTAGGACGTAATTTCAGATTGGGCGTTTCTTCGCTCTACATCAGTTTCTTGGTATTTATCGTTGTTCTCTTCCCTGTATCTGCCTCGGCGTTCGTTCGTTCGCCCTATGACAACTGCGCATCTCGTACGACCTACCCCGACAAAAAACACTTCTCATCTCTACGATGGTCTACTTATAATCGCAAGTCACCAATCACTTGCCCGGATGATGAACATATTAGACATACGGGCACCTCAGAATGGAGAGCTAACATACCCGGATGTCCCTGCTCCATTCCGTCCAACTACGCTAATATTATGTAAAGATGCTAATGACCCAATTTCATGTGGGACACCAACAAAGAAGGATCTCTTCTGACAGAACGACGCACTCGCCTTCTCACATATCGAAATCCTACATGCCAGACAATGACGAATTCTCTTTCGTCGACAATACTGTTCACCATTTCTGCCATCTGACTCTGACTCTGGTTCATTATGTCTGCTACAAGCACCTAATGCAAGGAAAGACTAAAAAAAACCCAAAAAAACCAAAAAAACAAACAGAAGCTATTATTATACAATATAAACAGACACATTAAATAAAATATCATTGATGACAGGAAAATGTATCTTGAAGTGCATGTGATCTAATTAATGTGTACACATATTTATCAGTATAATAATAATAATAATAATAATAATAATAATAATAATAATAATAAACGAATTAGATAAAATAAAAATAAAAATAAAAATAAATACCATTTTTCAAATTAAATAAATAAATAAATCGAATTTTCGTACCATTTCGTCCTCAGTTGCTCATGATGTTACTCTAGATCATTTCAAACATCCAGCTTCACAAAGATTACCAAAATGCAGACAAAGGAATTCTACTTACCACAGAGACACCACATCGGTTCTTAATAATGACTGCGGAAGTCGAAAGAACTTGAGCAAAAATAACAATCTTTGAAGTTCAGACACTTTATTCACAATTTCGAGCAAAATATACAAACAAGTTAGCTCTGTCGCTGATATTGAGCACTTTCCAATAAGTACCGCGCATATATAATACATAAATAATATATATGAAAATGCATATATATAAATATCTATCTATCTATCTATCTATCTATCTATCTATCTATATATATATATATATATATATATATATATATATATATATATGAGGAGAGAGAGAGAGTTTGTCTGACAGTCGCAAAGGACGTGAAACCCAGGGACGCAAACTCAAATCAACGCAACTAAATATATTAGCTCTATCGTTGACATTAAGCGCTTTCCAATAAGTACCAGTATATATATAATAGATAAATAATATATATAAAATGCATATATATAAATATATAAATAATATATATATATATATATATATATATATATATATATATATATATATACATTATTCATATATATATGTCATCAATTTATTTTTATAAAGATGATGGATAATTTTGTTGTTCAATGGTTAATGCTCTCAAAATCAATCTCACACAGACTACTTAAAAAGAACTTAACATGAATTATTAATAATTTCATGTCAGTAATGTTTTTATTAATGTTTCATAATCGAAATATTTTATACAAATGAATTAATTAATGTAGGAATGAATTTATGACAATATAAATTTATAATAATTCATTTTGTTTCTCTTTACATATCATTTGATTAATGTCGTCAAGCGATTATTTTCGTTTATATAAACAACCCTGTCTAAAATGATTAAGCTGCTTCACATTCGATTACATATGAAAATATATACAAGCTCAGTCAAAAGTTATTCTCTTTACGTTGATCAATTGATTATTGGTTTGACATTTCTATTAGAGTATACAAGAGGACAGAATGAAGTTACAGTGAAAAGTTATGCTTATCTAAACTTCTGTTTTGGTGAATTAAGAAACCATAACAAACTCTTTCAAAAAATATTTCAGAGTAATCATTATTGAATACTGAGAGAAGCCACTCCTGCAGAATAGATTACGTTAATATTTCAAGTGCATTACAGAAGCATTGAAGGAAACTTAAAAGTGTCCTCTGAAGGCACCAACCAAAAGGTTTTAATGTTTGAGAGAAGGTTTCAGGGAGTTTAATGAAATTTACAGGTTTAGCTAATCCTGAGATCAACATTCGTTTGCTGTTTGAAAAATTGAAAAGAATAAGGACTCATTTGAAAGATACCAGCGCAGCAAAAATATTCAGCACAGCAAAACCGTTCAGCACAGCAAAACTGTTCAGCGTAGCAAAACCGTTCAGCGTAGCAACCGGCCAGAATTTTCAGAGAAAATACGTGTTTCAGTCGAGAGTCGGGATCTTTTCGCTAATGAGCAGAAAGTATACAAAATCATCACCCGAATGACTTAATGTTTATTGACTTAAAAATTATTAAAGAAATTCATTAAAGAACAGGAAGTAGAAACTGATATCAGAAAGGTTAAAAAACACACATGGATATTCGAAATTTAAGATAGACGGTAATTTAGGAAAATAACAATGAATGTATAGGGGAAGCAACGAAGGAATGAGACGGAGAGATACATTTCGAATCCCGAGTCAAGTTTAAATTTTTAAAAGATTTAAACAGACTATTTTCAGCCAATCAGACGGTTTATAGTTATTTTGAATTAAAACTCGTTAGATTGTTTACATAATTCAGAATATTATTATTTTCTGTCTTTATTCATGAGATGTAATTATAATTGATTAATATATTTTTATTTTTGTGTAAAGAACAATATATATATATATATATATATATATATATATATATATATATGTATGTATGTATGTGTGTATATATATGTTTCATACTAGACGCAATCGTCTAGCATGAAACAGCCTGCCGCCACTGAGTGTTGACTTCAATGTTCACTTTTATATTTATATTTACACACGCTCTATCTCTAGTATTGAGCACTGTATCCCATAAATATAGAACACCTTTAAACTATATTTCTTCTTATATATATATATATATATATATATATATATATATATATATATATATATATAGATATAGATATAGATATATTGATCTAATTTTTCTTTTCTTTCTCTTATTATGCTGTTTGATTTAATAGCAGTTTTGTGTTTTCATAAAAGGAAAAATGTTTGATGTACGTCAAAAATATTTCAATATACATATTTCAATGTTTCAATTGTTAGGCTTCGACCGTAATTCATTTTCACATCGTTTAATCTGTAGTCTCCTGATATAATAAGACCACTGAGAAGAATCAATGCACTGGAAATGGTAAATTCTGCAGAAAGTTTTCTTGCTACAAGTAAAAAAGTTATCGTCTAAAGATAAACAATCATATATAAATTGTCACTATGTTAAAGGTCTACAAAGATCAAAAACGTTTGCTTCAGTACAAGTACATCGGGCTCATGTATTGACCTGGTTAGAATATAAGATAAATTTTATTTCTATAGAACGCAGTTGATATTACATTAAAAACAAACTAACTTCTCAGCATTTTTATCTACCTAGTTGCTAATTAAAGCCATCACCTTTAAACAGAACAACATTGACAGTGTAAAATATTAACTCTGTTGTTTTTAATTTTAAATCTCTTGTAAACGTGTTCATTCACAAAGATTGTTAAACATTTAAATGAAAACAGTATTGTATTCCATACATTATTTCCTTCCACAAATCTTTTCCTTTCTTGATTAATACTATAATGTTAAGGTACGTTTCTAAGCATGTCTTAGATGTGGAATAATGCTGAAAGTATGGGTCACACAAGATTCCTAACCATTTCAACACGTCGAAATGTTTCATATATGTATGGTTAAGATCATTAGAGGTTTAACGTTTTAGCAAGTGAGCTTTAGCTTTCTTCAATTTTGGTTCATGGTTGCATATAAACAAGGAAATTTAAACTTTGACAAATAGTTGTAAATGGAGCTTTGCAGGTGACTTTTCACAGCAAATCGAGACTGGTAAGAAAACAAAAGAACGTTATAGAATTCTATGAACAAGGGAGAAAACTATATGCTCGGGAAGATAAAACACGATGATGACACCCCAAACAATTCACTGAAGAATGACAAATTTCGATACGAAATTACAGAGTGTCCTAGCAAAGTCAAAGAAAATTCGATGTAGAAAATGTTAGTCTAGAATATTCTGGAAAAATATAAGAGTGCTTCATGTAAAAATTCTCAGACTGAGGTAAAACGGATAGTGAGCGCCATTGATCTGTGATCGAAGCTTCATATGGGAGGAAGCTTGTTCGAATAAATTATTGAATTCTGACAAAACTGAAAGACAAAATATAATTATTCTTTTTACTAGGTGAAACTTTTTGAGAGTTTAAATTTACTTTTGTATGTATTTGGAGTTCATGAGTAGATTTTTATTTGATCATTAAATTCCCTTTTTTTTAAAATTTCCTTACGATTTTACTCCTTCATTCCTCCCGTCCTGGGTAAGACGTTAAACTACATCCGCGTCCTGGGTAGGCTGATAAACTACGTTCAGCAGCAAGGCCTCTGATCAGGAGGTTTAGAGCAGCGTTGAACCACCTCTTAATTGCCGGAGTTCCCAGGTCCACCCTTACCCGGGGTGGTAGCACTTGTTAGGGTCACAGCTTTAGGCAAATAGTTAACTATTACCAGCAATACTTTTTTGAAAAGAAAATATTACCAGCAATACAATTTTGAAGGAAAAATATTACCAAGAACAGACTTTTGACAAAACAAAATATTACCAGCAATAAAAAATGTTGTCGGCATTAAATAACGCATTGAGGTTGATATGCTGTAAAACAAAATAAACCAAACCAAACCAAACCAAACTAAACCAAACCTTTATTCCTCCATCTTTCTTTTTGAGCATGATTTCATAACTTGGTGTGTCTCTCTGTGTACAAATTCATATTAATATACAATAAAATAAATGATTTCTGACACAGACTGAGAAAATATCGCTCTACAGTTTTTTTGGCGATAACTGCAGTCATCACGTACGGCATCAGATTGGGGTGATTCAGGTTTACGATAAATATTGATCGTTTATCGAATGCCGAAAGTGTGTACAAAAGAGAAAACACGGGAAAGAACGTTAGCCTTTCTTTCTAAATATTGCTATTAATATTAGATTTGATTTAAAAACTAAAGTGAAAAAGTTGTAAACGCTCAGCTGAAAAGAAGAAACCTTTTTTTAGAGAAAAAAATAAATTGTACTAGCACACAGGAACGTTTTATGAATACTATCAATAACAAAATATGAACTTTTCAATCTGAAAAATATTTTTAATTTTATTCACATCAAAGGATCTTCTCCTCTCTCTCTCTCTCTCTCTCTCTATATATATATATATATATATATATATATATATATATATATATATATATATAAGGAATCTCGGGACAAAAATATAAAAGGAGAATAAAAAGCAGAAACATGTCTAAGTTATTTTCTATATGAGAAGAAATTATTTTTAGTGTCATTTCATAAAATAAAAATATGACTTTGATACATAAAGTACAAAGATAACATGGATTCTCATGATGCAATATTTTCATGATAGATTCAATTTATTCCCAAGCTGAAACAAATGGTAAAATTTAAAGTTACTACAACATTATGATTTGCTTTCTGAGCCTGTGAAATATTAAACTATAATTTGGAATTGGAATGAAAGCAGCGATGGTATGTACCCTGAATTGATCATAAAATAACAGTATGTGGATTTCATAAATACAAAACAATTAAAATACCACGGTGCATGAATCATTTATAACATATTTAGCTTAGGAGATAAAGGAACTGAACATATAATAGTTTACTGTAGAGGTAGTTACAGCCAATACCGCAAATTGTTAAAAATCTAAAACATTAACATAACTTGGTGTGTCTCTCTGTGATACACCTTGAGCCATTTTCTTACATATCCTTGACAGATAGATATTTACGTATGGATGCCATGTATGGGTTCAATTCCTTTCAGAAATATATGAACTGTCAGCTGTATGTAACATTTTTCACAGATCAATGTCTAAAAATGGCTTCGAGTGAATTAATCCTGTAGAATCATACTTTAAACTTTGTGAACTGCTGCTACAGATTAGCAAAGAAATTTACCAAGTAACGGAAACGTCATCACTTGAAGACTTTCAATAACAAAAACTGAAATGGATATCACATGTAAATAGACGATAAAATAATGATATAATATATATGTTGACATTTCACACTATTTAAAACAAAAATGTTGGGAAGGAAACCCTTATTAATCCTGGATGAGTAATAACATCTACGAGACTTGAGAAATCTATTCCATTGTATAAAGATCTTAAGACATTTTATAGATTTCAAAGAATAGTGCTACTGGCTGATCGGTCATTGAATGACACTTTTTTCTTATAAATTAACGGAAAATATTGCCAAAGATTACAATATATTACGGGCCTCAACAAAAATCGCGATACCTAAGGTTTAAAATGAGTTATCAAAAGTTAAAAATCTTTTTGGAAGGTTTAATTTACTTTTAATTTCAAGCTAATGGATTAAATTTAATATTTTCAGTAAGGAAAATAATTTGGTGGATTTCAAAAAGTGATTTATATTGACTGGAAGAGTTTTTTTTTCTAAAACAGCTGATTAGCGCTTTTTTTTTAGTCAACTTTCATTATAATGTAATTCTGGTTATTAAAAAAAAATCTTCCAAAAATAAAATATACTTTTCTGAAACTGTATTTGAGGAATATTAGCTGATTTAAAGTATAATTAATCTGATAAAAGACAAATATTTTTCACTTTAAGTTAAAAATATGTCAGAAATTCCTTTTTTAACCCGAGTGTAGCTACGATTTTAACCTGACAGTAACTGTTTTTAAACTTGGACAGTCTGATGACAAATCTAATGTTCAATTGAGACTTTTCTGTGAAACATAATTGAAGAAAATCATGTGGGCGCCTTTTTATATAATTTTTAAGTACTCAGTAATTTTTTAAATTTAGAAAAATATTCTCTGTAATCTAATGTTTTATTGAATTTTAGAAATGCTGACTTTAAATTTACTACAGTTATCAATCTTATTTTCTGATAATGTCGTCTAGGAACGTCCGTACTAAAAAAAATCGACATGTTCATACACATACAAAAAAAACGTAAAATTCATTTTAAAATATTGGTTTTTGATGATTTGTATTAAGCTTTCCCATTTACGATTAGTAAATCTAGTTTTCAATAATGTCATAGTTTTCATAATAATGTCATCTCAAAGGGTAAAATTAATACAGAATATTAAAAAATTTACAATTTAATAACTTTTTTCTAATTAAAATGAAAAAAAGATAAAAGAATTCTTGTAATAATTCAGTATTTTCTTAAGATAATACTTCCCTTAATATATCTCGTATATAAATAAAATTAAAAGCTTTCCTAATTAAATTATATATTTTTATTGCATTTTTACTTTACGATTCAGACATTTTCAAAAAATGGTGTTTTTGTTTGACAAAAACTAATTGATGATTTAAATTCTCCAAGGAGTTCTGTTCGTAACTACTATAAATATGAAGAGACCGAAATTTCTTAAAATTAATTAAGTTGAGGCAACAGATGTGAAAAAAAAATTACCAAGAGTCTCTGAAAAAAAAATCATTCAGCTGTGAATAAGTTCGGAAAATGTCATTAAAATCCGACCATTATTTGAATTTTGTCAGAATTTCCAAAACAATTATATGTTTTTCAACGCCCAAAAAGACGCTAAATTTTACAATGCTAATCCTCTGAGTCACCTGTTGAAGCAAAAAAAAAAAAAAAAAAAGACCAAAAACAAGAGATTCAACCCAAATTTCGAACTTGCTAGAATTGATTAAAAATTTCCATACCATAATAAAAAAAATGCTTTGGTCTTACCTCTTAATAAGATCATAAACCGTTTAGACGATAAAAGCTTGGAGCCATTTATTATCATGCTATCCGCTTTTTTAAGTAAGTAAATATATATCAGGTCATCCCATAAGTTCTGTCCGAATTTTAACTTTTTGTTAAAATGAACGAAATTTAAAGAGTATTTTATAATGTCTAATGGAACCGAACATTATTTTTATGTTTAGATGCATTTAAACCGATCAAATTTTATTTCAGAGAACAATAAAATTAAATTTTGCTTGATTAAAACCCTGCTAACATGGAAGAATCATTTGAGGCACATAATGCTTTATGAGTTCTAGAAAGGAAACTCAGCAGCCGAAGCGGCTAGAAACATTCACTCAGTTTATGGAGAGGAATGTGTGAATGAAAGAACTTGCAGAAGATGGTTTGCAAAATTCTGAGGTGGAGATTTCACCCTTGAAGATGAAGATCGAACCGGACGTCCAGTTGAGTTTGATGAAAAGCTTCTTGAAGCAGCCCTTGAAGAAAATCCTGCTTTATCAGTTGAGGAATTGGCAGTGGTTCTCAGTTTAAACCATACAACTGTTCATCGTCATCTTCAACAACTTGGAAAAGTTCCTAAACTTGGAAAATAGGTGCCTCATGAATTGTCTGAAAACAACCTCAAATTCCGAGTTGACATCTGCTCTTCACTCCATTCTCGCCAACTTGTTTCAACTTTTTTGGATAGACTTGTGACTGGCGACGAAAAATGGATCTTTTATTGAAGTGTTAAGCGTCGTAGACAGTGGCTTGGTAAAGGGAAATGACCCCAGCCACAGCCGAGAAGGGAACTTCATGGGCAAAATGTTCTTCTTTCAATCTGGTGGGATCGCCAAGGAATAATCCACTTTGAATTCTTAACACCTAATGCAAAAATTAATGCTCAAATATACTGTCAGTAATTAGAGCATTTGAACCAAGCTTTGAGGAAAAAAGACCTGCTCTAGTGAATCGAAAAGAGGTGATGTTTCATCTGGACAATGCGCGACCCCACACAGCAAGAATCACGTCACAAAAGATCGAAGAACTTGGTTGGGAGAAAATTCCTCATCCATCTTATTCTTCCGATCTTGCTCCTTCAGACGACCATTTTTTTCGTAGCTTACAGAATCATTTGGAAGTAAAAGCTTTTGTAACACAGGAAGAGGTTAAAACTGACAATTGTGAGTTCTTCGAATCAAAGCCAAAATAATTTTACAGCAATGGAATTAGTAAGCTTGTTAATAGATGGAAGGAAGTCATAGATAATCAGGGAAAATACATTGTTGATTGAATCTGTAATTAAATGTAACATTTGGTCACTTGTTTTCTTTATTCAAAATTAGGACAGAACTTATGGGATGACCTGATATATATATATATATATATATATATATATATATATGTTTAAGATTTAATGCATTTATTTTTACTCTGACATTTTTATTATTTCACAGCTGTTCCTGCTACAAAGGAGGATGCAGGTTCGAACAGTTTAAAAATAGATCGTCTATTCAAGCACGGTTAAACACTAAAATACTGTTTGAAGTAATAAATTTATATCTATCTATCTATCTATCTATCTATATATATATATATATATATATATATATATATATATATATATATATATATAGATAATATTAGTGGAAAATATACATACATATGAAAAATATATATCTAAAAAAAATTCCATACATGTATATTTTCAGAAAAAATTTTTTCCAAGAGGAAGGATCCAGGTAGAACTCAATGTCTAGGACAGAGTAAGGATATAATAAAAAGGCTTAAACACTAATATTCCATGGTTATATATATATATATAATTAAATCAAGGTTAGGTCACTCCTCCTACCCCAATATAAAGCTTATTTAAGAGATGTAAATTTAACCCTCCCTATACTTTGTATTGTCTCTTTAACCGCCACTTTCACCCTCCCTGTTTAATTACAAAAAATACACTACCCATCAATTTCTAATCACATTTTTCCTCTCATTTCATTGTTGGAAGTGTTACCTGATGATCCGAAATCCTTTAAAAAGGATTTTGGTAAAATAAATTATTGTAATGGTACCTTAAAGTGGTCTGTTTTTTCATTAAATACTAGCTCTGTTCTTCACATTGAGCTCTCAGGATTTCATCCTCCTTGGATTTACCAATTGGTTTACCAAGTTCTTCATAACTTCTAAAATATATATATATATATATATATATATATATATATATATATATATATATATATATATATATATATATATATATATATATATATATATATATGTATATATATATATATATATATATATATATATATATATATATATATATATATATATTCTTGAAAGTCTTTCTGAAAAAAAGATCGTTAACATCATAATTGAACGATTTGTCTTGTTAGAAAAAAAATAAGAAATATACTACATTTAAATGATAGAGAATGGGGAGATAGAAACAGAGAGCGAGGTGTGTGTAAACGAAAAATGGAGAGAGGTACTACGAATGTACGACTGTTAGATGAACGAAAGCAAAATACTGGGACCATGCCAAGTTAGAATAAGTGCTTCGGTAGCCAACATAAAAAGGTTTGGAGACAACTCATAGACAGACGAAAAATTTCTAATCCCACTTAACCTTTTGCTCCTTGCTTTTCTTTGTTTGATTTTGTTTTCTTCACTTTTTTTTTATGTTTATGTGTCATTGCTACAAAACTATTGACATTCTCTTACGGTGTAATATCTTGACAGGGGTCTGATGTTGGGTTGTTCTTGACCGGAGGTGGAAACTCAAATATTCATCATGCTGCCAAAATGTTGCAAAAGGTGACAGTAATTCCCATTTGAAATGCCCTGGGGTTTTCTGCAGACACACCGTTTTGTCTCGAATGGAAAAAATCAGAATTTTTTTTTTAATGTTTTGATTGACGAGTAGAAACTGATACTGACTGGAGCCTTCACTACACAAGTAATTCGGACTAACATTTTCAACTTTGCTCTTTTTATTCCTACGTTTACGCTAATGAGTTCTTTGGCCTTTTTTTTTACAGAACCTTTGAGATGGGTCATTGTTAATATTCCACAAGATATTCAAGCTAATATCCTAAGATTTGCTTTTTTGTCACGGCGTTTAGGCCAACGTATTCTTCGCTGTTTTTTTTTAATATCGAAAAATCTGGGCTGAATTCGTAATGCCTAAATTCATAATTCCTCTCGTTCTAGAAAAGCTTGACTTCCATAGGAAATATATTAAATATCTCCATAGCAATTATTCGGATAGGCTTTCCTTTTTTTTGCTACCACGGCTTCATGAATATAAATGCAATACTATTATATTGTTACATAAATTCGTTCTTTTTTTTTAAAATAATTTATTTGAACACTTATTTTATTATATCATTGAGGAATCTTTCAACAATGTGTTTCCTTTCATTTTTCATGACATCCAATAACTGTTCAACTCCCCAACGATATTAATCACTAGGCTTTGATTGAAAAAAAAATGAATCCAACTCAGGTTTAAGCTCCACATCGTTGTTGAACGAAACATCTTTGAAATTGTTAGAAAGCGATCGAAAGAGGTAGCAGTCTGAAGAGACTAAATCGGTATAATATTTTGGGTGTGGTAGATCTTCCCAACCGAGCTATTTAATTGCAAGTTTGTTCATATTTGCGAAATGAGGGCGAGAATAACCATGTCGAATAATCATGACTGTATCGTCGGTCGGGTCTTTTCAGTTGAATTGCCTCTTTGAGCCTATTCGTTTGCTCAACATACAGCCTAAGATTGACCCTTATTCTAAATCATTACTTGAGTAAATGAGTTCTTGCCAATCCCACCAAACGCAGATCATTCACTTGCGTGGAAACGAACGTGTGTATATATATATATATATATATATATATATATATATATATATATATAATAATAATCTAATAGTTTGATATCATTTTTGTGTTGCCATGTGTAACCGTAAGTTGTTTTTCAATAATTCCTTCTCTCGGATTTCCTACCTGTGCAATTTACTTCCGCTCCTTGTTTTCCTGCCATCCTCTTTATGTGCCATGTCTCCTCTGTGCGTATCATGGCTCTCCACATTTTCCTGTACATTTTAGTTTTTAATAAATTTTGTCTTTGTTATTTCGCTTTTTAGCCAGACCAGCTAATTAGGTTATGCATCGTTTTGTTCTGTCCCTCCTACCTTTAATCTGTCCCGTGGGTATCAGATTTTCCAAACCCTCTTTCCTCATTATGTATCCAAGAAATTTCAGCTATCACGTTTCTTTTTTGTTTCCATTTCTTCTAGAACTTCGTCGTGGCTTGCATATTCGGTCTAGAGTATCCTCAGTCTTCTTCTGTAGAACCAAATTTCTGTGGCTGTCAAGTCTCTACTATATCACTGAGATGACTGTCCAGAATTCACTTCCATATAGACATCACATAAATGTTCAGTATTCTTTTCTTTGTTTTTAACGAAGTTTTCTTGTTTCTTAGTATTCTGCTTTGAAAAGCATTTTTCGCTATCTCACAGCGCCTTCGGATTTCAGTATCTCACTTTACGTCCTCTATTAAAACACTTCCTAGATATTTAATTTTTTTATTTTTTTACTTGTTTGATTTTGGTATCTTCGTTTTGTATTTTGCATGTTGGGTTCATCCTTTTGCTACTATGAATTCTGTCTTCTTGCAGTTGATGATTGACCCTTTCTTCTCTCTTTTCTTCACTGCCTTCTACAAGAGGTTTTGTAGTTTTATTTCCATGTCTGTCATTAACACTGTGTTCATCATGTTTTATAGTAAAGCAAGTAAGAAGTTAAAAGAAATAGGCACACCTATCAACTACGATATTCATAAATTTCAATGGAACGTCAATCCGCATTCTCTGCCTGATTGAACGCTCTTATTTCATTATTCTCTCACTTAAATAACGTTTTCTCAAATACTTTCGCTATCAATAACCATTTTGCGTCTTATTGGCTTTATCACCTTGTATGGTGAAAAATGATTAAAAAATATCGTGTTAGTGTATCAGGAAACAGTTTCCTCTGTAGCACAGATACTGGAACAACACTCGCAAGAGACTCTGGTGTAGCACACACCACAACTGAACTGAACGCAACAACTTACTACAACAAACACTCACCTCCTAAGCATCTTGCGCACACTGACAGCCTCGGTCTGGCTCAGTGACGCATGCGCCGTGTCATTCCAGCACCGATGCTCGTACGGTTCGCTTCGCATTAATTTGCTCGTCCTATGCGCAAGTTTAAGCTACAGCATTCTGGCCCTCTTGGACCTCCGAGGTAATTCTCCAGCACCCTAAGAGCGTAAGCCGTACACAATACAAACGGATTACATGCGGCAAAGAATGATACAGATATTATGGATGCACCTCCAAAATGTCTAGATTATCTGGAACATGTCAGGTGATCTTTCATCTAACAGTACAATGAATGTGGAAACTGGTTTGTCACAATCAATACCTAGTAACATTCCATCGACACCGTGCAGACCCCGAACCACATCATAACATAATCATGATCAACGGTTGTACTAAGGCTCCTTGCCTTGAACGCGTAATGGGACTAAAATTTTAGTAGGTTTTAGTCAGAAAAATAGACTGCCATATTAGTTTGCATAATTCATGTAATGGACACAGTGACGCGTTTTCTAGTTTTTAACAAACCTGATTAAAAATTGAGACAAAAAGAAAAAAAACTTAGAATCAAAAAGAGAGATGGAATTTCTAGGGCACATACTGAGGAAAGAGGGCTTAAAAATTTGACACTCAGAGGATATCTGTGCCATGTCCCTTCAGAATGTAAGTGATTATGACTCTCTAAAAATGTATTGCCCTTTTTTAGTTCTTAATCAGTTTGTATTTTTGCTGTTCCAATCCCTGTTCTGGCAAATATCCTCAAAATCTTATTAGGTAGTTTATTCACTGCTTTCGTCTGTCCATATTGCCATAACTATAGTCTTGTTTCTTCTTCTTTGTGCGGTGTCCCGTCATGACGTTGGCGAACATGGCTCTCCACAACTTCCTGTCCCTTATATCACTCAGTAATATTTTTCTTTTTGCTACATACCCTAATCCCTGTTCTGCCAAATTCTTACACAAGCTCGTTAGGTAGTTCTTCTTTCTGCTGTCCTCGAGGCGGTGTAATGGTTAACAAGCTTGTCTCGCGAGAAAAATTACGACTGAATAGTGAGTTAGATCCTGACTGGGTACCCGATACATTCGGCCTTGTGCCACATCTAAGCTACGCTTAGAAAATAACTATGTCCTGTGAGTGTTACGTTTTCCAAGTTCTCCTTCCTCGTTATATACTCTTGAAATGTCAACTTTCTTTTCCGATGCTACGTACAAGTGTCAGTTTGATTTCCATATTCATTAAAACTTTATCGTTGCTCACATGTTCAGTGTATGATATTCCCAGCATCCTTCTGTAGAACCACATTTCCGTTGCTTCAAATCTCTTTTTCATCTGTAATGAGATTGTCCACTGTTCACTGCTATATAGGTGAACCGATATTACATAGTATTTCAGTACTCTTTTCTTTGTTTCCAATGAAATTTTCCTTTTTCTTAATACTTTGCGTAGCTTTTGGAAGGCATTTTTCTCTGTTCCAATGCGCCTTCGGATTTTAGTATTGCATTTTCTGTCTTCTGTTAAAACATTTTCTAGATATATAAATCTTTGCACTTGTTTTGGCATTTTGGTGTCTCTACTTCGTAATTCGCTTGTTTCTTTTGCTGACAATCATGACTTCAGTCTTCTTAGTCCTTTCTTTTTGTTTTCCTTTACTACATTTTCTAGGAGTCCCTGTAGTCCAGTTTCTGTGTTTGCTATCAACAGTGGCGTCTGCACATCTAATGTTATTAACATTGTTACCATCAGTAATGAATGCTGGCAGAACATGTAATTCACTCCTTGTAACGTTTGAATAAGTCCGGTGAGAAGTCTTATTCCTCCTTTTTTTTTTCAATATTTACTGAATTCATTTTCCATCCTCGTGCTGTGGTTGGTCCCCAGTATAAGTCTGTTTTTTTGTTTTAACGGCACGAAATGAGAAATCAGAGATCCGAGTTCGAATCCTGGCCGGGGTCTTTGCGTTCAGTTAAGCGCAAATATCCTAGGGAAAGGTATGAACACATCTATTCTCTCCCCAACTATGAGTTGAACAGCAGAACAAACTGGTCCTCAAGGACACATGACACAGTGGATAAAGTTAAATACAGTGACAGGAGCCAAAGAGTGTGAGTTCAATACCTGGTTAAGGCAGTGTAAAACTTTGAGAGGGGAATTAACAAGAGATAACTGACATCCATTAGACATGTCACATAGGAACTAGAACAGTCTACCCCAGTGAGCGAAATAAAGGGTTCAGTTCGACATTCCAATCACCTGAAGAAGGCCGGAGCGTACAACGGCCGAAACGTTGTGGTAAACATAGCGACAGACATGAGGATAATAGTCCGAATAGTGTAAATAGTGTACATAATACCTCATCTCAGAAATATAGACAGATAAAGAACAAACTGGGTTTTATAACCTTGATTGTCAACGGCTCTAGGAAAATTCACGGTAAACATTTTTGCTGTGGGAAAATTCGCCTCAGGAATTTTCGCTGTAGAAAACTTTGTCTATAATCTTTTGCCGTAAAATAATTTTACCGCATTTTTTTTTTAACATGCGAAATACCTTCTTATCAAGCATATCTGGCTCACACTATTGCTACTTTGATTTAAATATTTTAATAAGCGAAGTTATAGGATCAAAATCATGCATCATTCATCCTCGTCAGGAAGGAGCCCAATAATTTCAACTTGACACCAGAACCAACGTCACGCAATTTCATATTTCAGACTTAACTTTAAACTTTCTGTTAACATAATATCAGTCTGCCGATAATTCTCACTCAAGTAATATATATTATTTCAAACAAACTTGCAACTTTAATACGCATCCAATTTTCGATATAAAATATCTGAACAAAGAATGACGTTTGACCCTGTAAAAGTGACATCCATATATACAGTATAACCCGGATATAAGAGACCCGGATATAAGAGAAACCCGGATATAAGAAAGATTTTCTCTGGTCCCAAATTAGAGCCTGTGTTAATGTATATAAATTAGACCAAACCCAGATATAAGAGAAACCCGGATATAAGAGACTTCTTCTCCGGTCCCGACAACTCTCTTATATCCGGGTTACACTGTACTTGATAACAAGGTATTTACATATTAAATTGAACTTTATTCCAAAATGGACGTTCAAGATCAGGATATCGAAAAAAAATGCGGCGAGTTTTCCTACGACAAAAATGTTTACGGCTAATGTTCCGGACATGTTTGGCAACCATTCTTCCACAGAAAGAAACAGCAAACCTGTAGCATGGCCCCTTGGTGGGAATGGCCTCCTCTCGTCTTCTCTTGGCCGGCGATCGTCAGATGTTTTGGGTTCGGCAATGAAAAGACTACAACACAGATAATTTTAACTTAACTATTTTATTATTTTTCGACATGTACTAACTATCCAGTGGGGTATGGATGTTCAGACACCAAAGAGAACACGTCTACATTGCTTGACGGTTAAGATACGATCCGCTGAAAAACCTTTCTCTATCATTCCCACGTTGGCTCAGCCATTCAAAATCTACTACCTTATTATGGCTTCCTTAAAACCTCGAAGGTCAGCCCCCACAAGTCTGAGCCAAGATATACTGATACTAAAAATAATGGCCTGTTAAACTATTTTTAACAATCATACACCGGGAAAAATTTTTCTGAATCGAAAGATACATAATCGTCAAAGTGTGTATCACATATGATTCTTAACTGACTGATAAAACGCATATATACATTCATTTGAATTCGTATTTCTCTTTCTGTTTAACTTGATTAAAGATTTATTCTTATATTTTTAAACTCATATTCAATCTTTGCCTTATATTCTAATACGTGCAAAAATAAAATTCTTGCCCTAATTATAGTTATAGCAATGTTACAAATAAGTTGAAATAACCTACATTTACGTGGGTTTGGTAAGTGTTTATTTATAAATTGCATACTTAAGAAATTTATTTTTCTTTTAACGTTACAATTCTGATCCCAACATCCTTACTACATTGTTATGTTTTTGGGTAGATTTATATGATGCCTTCTTATTGAACTTGCTAAACTCAACAATCCGAAAACGTAAACAACTCAAGTTTGTTTAATATTGAGGAAGGTACCGAAAAGAATTAAGCGTAGTCATTCTCTGGGGGTTTAAATGTAGGGTTCTTTAAAAATTAACTGGAAATTTGTTTACAGATTGAGGTAATAAGAAAAAATAGAAAAGGCATTTCAAGCTGTTACGCAGAAAATATTGTGCCTTTACAGAGGATTATCTTAACTTTAGACGATTTTGTGTGCAGGTGTGCCGACCGCATTGATGACGCTAGAATGAATGAATTGAAAATGAGTTCATGTTCAAATTATTATTATAATTAATATTATTATGCTTTTTTATATCTTTTTTTATCATGAACTCTTGTAACCTTCCCTTGTTTTAAAAAATATTACATACTTAAAATGTTATTGCTAAATTATCTATCAATCAATCTATCTATCTCCGTTTATTCATATCTAGGTTACTAGCTCAAACTGTTCACATCTATGTATCTATGTCAATCTGTTTATATCGATGTCAATCTGTTTATATCTATGCCAATATGTTCATATCTACTTCTCTAGCTAGCTCTCTAATCTTAGTCAAACGCCAATGAATGTCCTTTGTTAAAAATTTTTAATATGGAAAAAAAATAAACAGAAATTAATTCAAAAACCTTTCGTCGTTCATTAACCAAACTTGTTTCCCATATCACTCCTTCACTCTCCTGATCTCCTTCTGTATATATATATATATATATATATATATATATATATATATATATATATATATATATATATATATATATATATCAGATTTTAAAGGAAAGAAAAAAAATTATGATGATCTATCATACATTTCGCTTTCTATTGTTTCTTATAATTAAGCGAGAAGTTAATCTTAGTTGTGTGCTGTCTATAAAATTCCATACCCGTTCTTCAAAACTCAAAATTTCAAGCTATTTTATCCTGTTGTTGGACGTGTTAAAATCAGTAATATGTTTGTTAATTAATTCATATTCTTAGTTAATTGACCATCATCAATTACATATATATATATATATATATATATATATATATATATATATATATATACAATTGCGTAGTATATCAGCGTGTAAAATGAAGTATTGACTTAAAATTCGAGCAGAAGCCGTTGCGGAAATACTGCTGCAAAACATGAGTACACGTCTTTTTTCCCAGATAGCAGTGGATTTTAGGATAGACCTTTCTAGCATTGGTTGGCAACCTCTCTAGGGGAAAGGCAACTCTGAATATGAAACCGATTGGACATGGAATTAACATCTTTACTCCAAATAACCTACCTGCTATGAAAACCACAGCAAGAACACCAAACATGGTGAGGCTGTATTCTTGTAAATCAGAAGGTTGCGTCCAGCATTAGCGTCCATGCACATATACACTCAGTAAGTAAAATAACAAAATTATGCTACATTTAATAACCTTGCACACCTACCAACAAACATATATTTTTTAGAAGAGTTTTCTTCTAAGAAATCCTAGGAGGAAATCATTGAAATTAACTCTTATTGGATTTCTTCATCAGATCAAACCCTTTCCGAAAATCTTTTTCTTAATGATTGTATTTATTAGACAAAGCATTGTTAATTGCTTAATAATGATATTATAATAACAGTATGAGAGTTGCTATAAAAAATAAATGAATAATCTATCCGGTATTAATAATAATTGACAATCCTACATCTAATAAATTAGAGCATTATTAATTAAAATTATTAAAGTTCATCGTATGTAGACAACATCAAAGAGTGGACGGACATGACAAAACCGGAACCCCTGAGAGTCACTACCAACAGATCATTCTGGAGAATGTTATCTGTTTCTTTAGCTCTTAGGTCCACTGAGGGACTGATGATGACGATGATAATGATGATGATCTTATGTAAACAAACATGACTACGTATCAGTCGTTCGTGGAGAATAAAGAATAAAGTCTCTTTGGTTGGTATTGTGCTTGCGTAACAGGATCGCCCCCATGGCCGAATACTTAAGGCAAGTTTTTTGAGGAAAAACTGCAGATGTGATTCCCGCCGGGGGAATTTTTCTTCAGTTTCGATCTGTGCTGCCTTATAACAAACGTATTATGACGGTCTGAGAGTGGCGATCAAAGCTAAAAGAAAAGTGAAAGAATTAATAATTTACACATAAAACCAGACATTGTGGCGGTAAATAAAGAAGAAAGGACATGCATCATCAAAGTTACTCTATGCCCCAGAGATATGAGAAAGAAGAAAAAAAAAGAAGAAAACTATGAGGCAAGTGTGCAAATTGTGGCCAATGAAAAGAGTGGATGACGTCTCCATTGTTGCTAGAGGTTAGGGCACCATAAATACTGAACTTCCGAAGTGGCTACACAAGATTGGGGTTAATGTAAAGATTGGACACTTACAGAAGACAGCGCATCTTGACACTGCCCATGTATTCGGAAGTATTCTCAAATCATAATGAAAAGGAGTAACCTCAGCCCACTTGGTTCTATGTCTAGTAAAATTTGATGGGTTTTCAGATTAAACGACAAAATCAGCAACAACAACAACAACAACAACAACAATAATAATAATAATAATAATAATAATAATAATAATAATCCACAAGTTGTAAAGATTTCATATACAATTTCAGCGTTGAGACTGACAAGAAAAGTTGACTACCAGGTGGTGTAGTGAATGACGGCACGGAATGAGAATTCGGAGATTCGAAGTGCAGTCTGGTTCATTACATTGACTTATGCGCAAAAGTGCTTAGAAGCGGTAAGGATCCACTCCATTCGCCTGATTATGTGTTAAATCGTAGTACTTGTATCAGGAAAAATCATTTTTATTCTTAAAGCAATATTCACTCGCAAAAATGAATTATTCTTACACTCCTAAATATGTTTTGTCTTTAAATAACGCAAAAAGAGTTGAACATATGTAAAATCCAAATAATCAATCAAGCAAACTGATAAGAAAATCAAGACAATAACTGTGAAATATTATGTTTAATTGACATGTCTTCTGATCAATGCACAGTCGCAATCTACAAGAACATATCCTGGAATACGTTTGAGAAACTAAGAAAACCTCGAGATAGAAAAACAGTAAAATATGGCCCTTTCAAGACAATAGCATTATCTGCTGTTATTGATGCTTTGGGAATTATATAAAAATAATCAAATATGTGTATCAAATTCCAGTTACCCCTAAAATATGTGAATTTCAAAAAGAATTATACTCATGGGTGTTACTCACATCTTGCGTAGATTTACATTCAGGAATTTACCACTATTACATATTTCTCTCCTTGATTTGCAGGGCATGTAATCTGCAATTTCTGATACAAAAAAAAAAGAAAAAAAACTTGTCTTTTGAGGTCTATGGTTTAGATTGGGTTTTAACGCATTACACAATAAGTCAAAGGCAAAATCAACAGCATAACTAATAATAATAATAATAATAGTAATAAACAAAATGATTGATGTAACTCTTCCAATATTTTTCAACAGTTAAGAGAACAGCGCTATTTAAGAAAAGATAAAGAAAAGAAAAGAAAAGAAAAGAACACTGACAATGTTAAACAGTATTTCAACAGAATGTCTGTCTTCTTCAAGTGACATATACATGTTTTTCGGCCTTGTACAACATTTATTCTATTCAGTCAATAATAAATCAGAGACAAGCAACTTTTCTACAAAGACTTATAATTTTTGGTAGATTTCGATATTTTTATACCTGAAAAAAGTTTTTTTTAATATAACTTGAAGAAGACAGACATTCTGTTGAAATATTGTTTAACATTGTCAAACACTGATTTTTCTCTTCTTTATCTTTTCTTAAATCACGCTCTTCTTTTAACTGCTTTAATAATAATAATAATAATAATAATAATAATAAATCTAAAAAAAATGTGGCATGTAAGGACATCAGCAACTTCAGTCGTTTCAGTTTGATTGGAAAAGGGTCCGATAGACTCATTACAGGATTCCTGGGAGCCCACTCCTTAACGAAATACAAAAAAAAATGTACTCACAAGAAGAGCTTACACCTTGTGAAGGGCTTTATCTATGTAAAATATGTGTGATTTTACTTTATTTTGTGGAAAATTTCATGTTGCCATTTCAGGTTGGGACCCGGAAAGAAATGGGTATACACCAGATATCAAAGGAACAATAATAAGTAATAATAATGTGGAATTTTCACATCAATATTGTCTCAGTTACCACTGCGGTTGATGGGCATGCATACCACCCAACCTAAAGACCGCCATTAAGAAAATTTGAATTAAGTCTTTTATGTCATTTCTTCCTAAGTCTGCGATTCTTCACTCTGCAAATATTCTGTGAAAGATGCTATCTGTTTGAGATCGTACGACTTGATGAAGAGCATCTATAATGCAAGATCACCCATTGAGAAAGAAAACCGCGAGGAAGAAGAGAAAATAACAACAACAGCAACAACAACAACAACAACATTAATAATAATAATAATAATAATAATAATAATAATAATAATAATAATCTAATGGACACAATATGTCAAATTTGACGGATGAATTCATCACTACATAAATCTGTTTCTAATCAGTAAAACCCTGTTTCCAAGAATTAGCTTCGTATAGCTGGAGAAAGATAGGTGGTAATTGTGAAATAATTGATTCAGACAGAGTCATAATTACGCATTGGAAATGAAATCCAGGATAGTCAGTCAGATAAGGAACAATTTAAAATGTATTATTCAGTGGCATGTTCGACGTGCTAGTAATTAAATGAAGATCATATGGTTAGCCAGGAAAGACGCGAACTAAATTATTAAGAATTCTAATCGCATTGCATTTTTTTATATTAGTTTTTCTAGCGCGCAGTAATGCTTCTAGATACATATTTAAAAATCCGAATTGGTTGAAAACTAAATTAAATGACATGAATTTTATGAATTTGAACAAAAACATATAACCCAGAATCAAAATTACATCAATAATGATTAACAATGTGCTCAAAAGGTACCTATCTTCCGACATTTAATAAAAGTAATAAATGAATTATTAATAACTTCTTGTGTAAACAATACTTGTATGTATATGCGTTTGCCATGATCTTACGCTTTCTATGGCTCTCTCGATCTAATTCATTCGCTACGCACTCATTCTCTCTCCCTCCCCCCTCTCTCTCTTTGTCTATGTCTGTTAATATCTATCTATCTATTTCAGTCTGTTAATATTTATCTTTGTATTTCAGTCTGTTAATATCTATCTATCTATCTATCTATCTATCTATCTATCTATCTATCTATCTATCTATCGTATATACTTTGCCAGTAGTCCCCCAATCCATTAAAACATGGCACGTGGAACAGTCTACCCCAGTGAGCGAAATAAAGGGTTCAGTTCGACATTCCAACCACCTGAAGAATGCCGGAGCTTACAATGGCTGAAACGTTGTAATAAATATGGCGACGAAGACGAGGACAATAGTCCGAATAATGTAAATAGTAGTCCCTCAATATTACCTGTTTCGTAAAATCTTACAAAAAATGAATGCATATTATAATTTTTACTCAGTGTTTTCCGTTTTCAAATGTAAGCTGGCATTGTATATAGGAGCTGACAAAAAGTTAGCGATTTCTGCCATTCCGTGAACCATCATTAAGACCCGAGGCCACAATTGTTAGGATTCTATGCATATATGCATTTCTTTTTAATTTCAGCGTTTTTATACTAGCAGTTGTCTGTCTAATGATCTACTACCCGAGT
>CAHIKZ030005533.1:2797500-2830000 GCA_903632075.3 Acanthosepion pharaonis
ATTAAATGTTTTTATATGCACTTCAATACGTTTCTGCTATACTCGTAATCAATTTTGTTAAGTGTTGGTTGACTTTTTTTGATGTAGAGAGCCTCGAGCATTTGAAGTTTCAGTTGATTATTTTCGTGGCGTAGTATATTGGCTTTTCTCATCAAACATGTTCCCGTAATATGTAGGTGGACATTAATGTGTTTTTAGATGTTGTGTAAGAGAACACGTATCAAACAAAAATAGTGTAAGATGTCGCGATAATGTTGTGGTCGTCTTTGTAATTTACCCGTGAATATGATCTAGAAAAAGAGTACTTGGGCTAACAAAAACTACGGCTTCTCCCTTGATAATTTGCATCTTAACATCAAGAAACTGATTAGAGAAATGAAAAGGATCAGTATAAAAATAGACATAATATGCCTATCTTATTCAATGATATATATATATATATATATATATATATATATATATATATATATATAATAATGGACACTTCCGTCGGTTTCGACGTATGAGGATGTGACAGCTTAGCTGATTCAGTTATGAAATTTTGGGCGATAATCTTAATATATATATTTAGTTGCATTGATGTGAGTTTGTGACCCTGGGATTCACGTTTTTGCAATCGTCAAACTGATTAATTTTTTAAAATTTTGGATTTATGTAGGGTTGTGTTTATTGGTGTTTTTATGGAAGTGTGAGGAAAAATTGTCGTCGTGACGCCACTCATACTTACGCAAACATACATACGCGCCCGTACACCCATTGACGTAGGCAGACACACGCACACACGCACATACACACACACTCGCCCACCGGAGCTCACACAAACATAAAAATATGTGAACATTATGGGACTTGGCATATATATGTATATATGTGCCGTTGTGTACATACGTACGCATTTGATTGCTGTATTCAATGATGCATTGTTTAGCGAATATTTTTTTTGATTCTTGCGATGTCAACGCGCAAACCGTTTCTTTAATAGTTTATAGTTTATATACATACACATTTCACACAAATACACACAAACACACACACACACACACACACACACATATATATATATATATATATATATATATATTAATAATTTCACGACATGCAAGTCAAGAAATCCACTAATACGCACGTGGCTACTGAGAAAGGATATAGGAAAAATAAACACATCATTAAAGTGCAAGAGCAACAAATAGACAAGAACCAAGAAAACGGAAGATAACGATTGACATTTCATTTAAATATTTGAAGAACAAACTTGACTGGACAGCAAGAAGCCGAAATGGAGTTCCATACGCGAAAATTCCGATAAAAGAAACTGCTAGTACAGAACTTACGTTTACATCTCGCCATTTCAAATTTCAAATGTAAAATGGGTCATTGCCGGCAATCTACTACACAGCTTAGTTTCATAAAGTCTAGGTAACATAGTCGAAATTCCGTTAGAAAAAAATTACTATGAAAGTATTTATAGAAAATAAGATACATTACGGTGGTAGTAAAGTGATGGAACCGAGATGCTATGACTGGACTAATAACATTGCAGATTCTTAAAATTTGCTTCATTCACGTTTTAAATAGTCATATGTGTGTTTACTGTACTGTACTGATGCGGCATTCACCCTGGGCGGATTGAGCCGGCTTCTTCCTGTTATGAGAAGAAGATTCTTGGGATAAATTACAGAAGTAGGGTACCCAGGCCTACTCGGATAACATTCTTGCTTGCCGCTGGGTTCCCACAGACGCAGAGACAAAAACGACCAGAAGCCGCCGGTTACCGATGCAGACGCTCCTTGGATTTTCACCAGAGCCCTTGTTAGCCGGCGTGTGTGTCAGACCTGTCCGCCTTGGGTGGCCCTACCAGGAACGAAGTTCCGGGCGGCATAGCTCTGACTCTACCGTTTACACCCCCCCACCGACTGTGAGGTAAGGGTTGGACTTTGGGGGCTTACAGTACCAGGTGTTCCCAAGCGGTCCCCCATCTAAGTACTGACCTGGCTCTACGCTGCTTAACTTAGCTTACGGTCAAATCACGCTGAAACACCGGTTCTCGTACGATCACCGAAGTTAAGCAGCGTAGAGCCAGGTCAGTATGTGTGTTTGAGTGATATAGTATATGATATATAGATTTCTCACTGTCTGAACAATATTAAGCATTTGAATAACAAAGTGTAAAAATACTGTGTAACTTTTTTCGTTCTCTAGAAGGACTTCGTCAGACTAAAGTACATAATAATAACCACCACACATATTGAAAGAGTACCCTCCAACATCAATAATTCCACCAATAAAAACTTTTGTCTGATTACATACTTTTAGAGGAGGAAACGAATTATACGCGATTTTGTCATTCAACTGACCTGATTGATATATATATATATATATATATATATATATATATATATATATATATATATATATATATATATATATATACTCTTCAATTACGAATTGAGATCTCCGAGCCGCTGGCGTATTTCGTATAGAAAAAAAAAAATGTTAAAATTCCGTTCCTTTCTGCGACGATGGCCTAGAGGTAAGATATCTGACTGATGTCAGTCGAGTTTCGATCCCGGCTTGATGCAATCTAACCACACTGAAGAGCAGTGATACAGCAAAACAGTCTGTCTGTAGATGACAATATATACTCCCGGAAATCTGGTTGAGCTCTCGAGAAAAAGGGTTTTTTAAAAACAACTTTTTCCTACTGCTATTATTCGGACGTCTAGCCACACTGAGGAGCTGTGATATAGCGGAACAGTCAGTGGATGATTATATATATATATATATATATATATATATATATATATATATAACAATTATGAAAAAAAGAAAACAAAAAGTTCCTCTACAGTATTTGATTATTTATGTGATTATTATGCAGATGGCTACATCATATATATTATCTATTTTTTTTGTAATTATTTATTATTCATTATTATATATATTATATTTTCAACTATATATTTTTTATGTTTTAGTTATTAATTTTTATGTATTATTATTTTATTATTATTACTATTTATTTTTTTATTTTTAGTTATATTTTTTAATATATAGATATATATGTGTATATATATTTATGTTTTATAATATATGTTTTTCTTACATTATTTTTTTAAATTATTACAATTATTAAGTATTATGAGATGGTGATTGTATGATGAAGATGATACTGTCTAAACAGACACCATCTTAACGCCTTTCTCTGTGAACTTTATTTAACCTTCCTATCTCTTTACCTTCCCTTGCCCGTTACATTGACTCTTCTTTTTGATCTCTCTGTTCATAATGTAAGCCCCCAAAGAAAACTTATCTAGGTCAAATTATTTTTGGCATTGTTTCATCTTTCATTTTTTTTTAAATTTTCTATTTCTTATTTTTTTTTTTATATATGTATATCTCCCTGTCTAGGATATATTGATTCCATTTCATAAAATGTAGGCAGTCAGTTGAGATGAATATACTTATATATATATATATATATATATATATATATATATATATATATATATATATATATATATATGTGTGTATATATATATATGTGTGTGTGTGTGTGTGTGTGTATATATGAATTTTGAAGGTTTTTTTTCTTAATTATTATTTAATTTGCTCTGTATCACACATTGACCCTCTCATGTGGACTAAAAAGTCCTCTTTGGAATAATCCCTACCAATTACAATTTGACATTATATATATATATATATGGAAAAACTTAATGCATCATTGAAAACACGATGATAAAATATAAGTTATTTCAAATGGTAAGTTTTTCTCTGTATTCTATATACTTTCTGGATTTATCTTTTTAATATTTTATATTAAAAACCTACTTCGATTATCCTTTCCACTTACGGATTTGACATTATATATATATATATATATATATATATATATATATATATATATATATATATATATATATGTGTGTGTGTGTGTGTGTGTTTGTGGGGGTGCGTGTAAGCTTAAGCCATGTATTTTGGACGCGATTGTATGCCTTCAACTACAGATAAAATGTGGTCATTTTGTTTTAGAAATGATTGTTGGTTTAGTTTGGTTTACAACATATCAAACTCAATGTGTTCTTTAATTCCGAAAAGTTTTTTTTTTGTTGCTGATGATATTATTTTTCAAAAATATATTGGTGGTATTTTTTTTTAGTGTACAGCTGGTAATTTTCATTTTCAAAAATGTATTCCTGTTAATAATTCTTCCTCAAAAATCCATTGCTGGCAATACTTTTTTTACAAAGTATTTCTGGTATTAAAACTTATTTTTTACACATTCACAGCACTTTGGAAAACAACCACCGGCCCACAGCTGGGACATCAACAGGTGCTACCACCCCGGACCAGGGTAGACCCGCGAACACCAGCAATTAAGATGTTCCACGCCCCTTAAAACCTCCCGATCAGAATCCTTACACAGGACGCGGATGTAACGTATCGTCATTCCCAGGACTGTATGAATACATATTGTTCGCCATTTTTCATATAAAATACATTATTTCATTATAAAATACGATTTTCCCCTACAGGAATTTTCAAACTTCGCCATTTTTCATATAAAATATATTATTTTATTATAAAATACGATTTTCACCTACAGGAATTTTCTAACTGTTTATGGTATCAGTTTGTAATGTACTGTTTATATATATATATATATATATATATATATATAGGTTTATATATTATGTAGAAGCTTATATATATGAATATATATATATATATATATATATATATAGGCTTCTACATAATTACACGCATGCACTAGATACACACACACATACACACGCGCTAATAAAAACAGACAAGTTTTCTCAAAACTGTATAAATATTTGAATTTGTATTAATACAATGTCAATTAAAATACATCAAAGGTTTATAATTAAAAATAAAACGGACATATATGCAATTATTTTGAGTTATCGCATCTGTTTCAAACTGTTAGACGGTCTGTCCCAGCCATTGACTACACAGTCGTTCCATTGCATTAAACAGATCATTTGGTATGTAGTCGCGTCATTTTTGAGTGTCTGCGTTTCATCTAATCGATTGTTACAGCCTTTGTGCGATAAACATTACCTTTTATGTTTTCCCATAGGGCAAAATCCACCGACATGAGTTCTGGTGAACGAGGGGGTTACTGAACTCTTGCTTCTACAAAACCATAAAAGCTATGTACCGGCAAATGTGGCCAGGGTGTTACGAGCAGCGAATATGAATGCTGCAAGTCACGTGGTTGTTAGCAAGAAGAACAGCCCTTTAGGCGAGCGATAAATTGAAGATCAAGAAAGCACTGTAGTTTAACTATCCAGGAAGTGTTTTAACTAATAGATAACGGAAAAATGTGACGCCAAAGCGATCGCGTATTTAATGGTTACACAAAGCGATACCTCACTGGAGAATATGTTTCAAAGTTTGTTTAAATGAATTCTTGTTGACTTAAGTATATGCTATCTATCTATCTATATATATTTATTAAAGACATTTTTATGTTTAACGTTCTTTTTTATAGATACAAGTATTTAAGTAAATGCTCTGTTTATAATAAACAGTATTAAATAACATTTACCGGTTTGAATGTCCGAGAAATTTTCATACAAAATATTCGTTCTATGAAAATTTCTCGGACATTCAGGCCGGTAAATGTTATTTAATACTGTTTATTATAAACAGAGCATTTACTTAAACACTTGTATCTACAAAAAAGAACGTTAAACATAAAATAATTAAATTGTCGGACTTAATATATATATATATATATATATATATATATATATATATATATATATATATATCATACATCATGCTGCAACTATGCTGAGCAGAACTTAGTTACAGTTTCTAGAATGATCAACAATCTGAACAACACCAGCACCCTCAAACCCTTGTGGCTTCGTGCTAGCGCAGCTATCGATGGCCCCCAACTGTTCCGTCAACCCAATTTCCCTCACATGGCTTGGGTCAACCCTCAGTATGGTTTTCAGGTAATTTCCAATGGTTCCGCCCGCTGGGATCGTCCCCACTCCAGTCTCCTTCCTGAAAAATCAACCATGGTGACATTAAAACATGTGTCAGAAAGTTCTAACCACTCGTCCACACACACACATTGCATTAGTCGGACTATTGTCCTCATCTTTGTCGCCATATTTGTTACAACGTTTCGGCCGTTGTACGCTCCGGCCTTCTTCAGGTGGTTGGAATTTCGAACTGAACCCTTTATTTCTATCACTGTTCTAGTTCCACGTGCCATATTTGATGGATGTCAGTTATCTTCTGCTAATTTTCCCTCTGAAAGTTTGTCTTCTCCACTGCCTTAACCAGGCATTGAACTCACCTTCTTTGGGTCTGTCACTGGATCTAACAACGCCTTTATCCACTGTGCCATGTGTCCTTGAGAACACCTTGTATGAACTTCTGAGTATTATAAACCTAATGTTTTCAGCATCATTTTTTACCAGTGCTCATATTGCAATTTTGCTGTTATCATTACATATCTTTACCAGAGTTCATATTGCAACTTTGTTATCATTGCTTTTCTCTGGCACTCCTTATTACTGGTTCCCATATTGTATTTATTTCTATGCTTGGTCGGCTCAGGAGATTTTTGTGGCCTAGCATATGTGCTGATTCTTTAAGTTTACGAATTTTCCAATATATATATATATATATATATATATATATATATATATATTCAAGCATGTTCCATTAAGTAATATAGACATAGGACGTTTATTTATCCTTATAATAACCCAGTAATTTTGCAAATATTTAACACCTTGCTATGTTACTATCTCTGGTTATTGCCCTTAGATTGAGAACGCTTGTTTACAAAAATCGTAACCACAACGGTTAATTTTAAAATAATTATAACAGAGCGAGTTTGTGCGTGTTTGCAAAAGCACTATGAGAAAGATTACAGTTACATTAAGTTTGTCTTCTCAATTCGCCCCTGAGAATGATCTTAGAGAAGATCGAATGTACTTGGGTTAGGAAAGAATGCAGCGCCTTCTGTGATGAATTTCAAATAAACATCAAGAAGATAAGTAAGGAACTAGAAAGGATTATTGTAAAAATAAATATGCATAATACGTGTATATTATTTAATTAAACATACTTGAATTAAGATATACTGCCTAAATACACACACACACTCACACACACATATATATATATATATATATAAGGAAGATAACTAAACAACTAAAAAGGCTTATAAAAATAAATAGACATAATATTTCTACATTTTAATGAATGAAGACATGATTCATACATATATATTTATATATATTATATATATATATATATATAATTTATATATATATATATATATATATATATATATATATATATATATATATATATATATATATATATATATATATATATATATATATATATATATATATATATATATATATATATATATATATATATATATATATATATATATATATAATTTATATATATATATATATATATATATATATATATATATATATATATATATATATATATATATATATATATATATATATATACGTATTGTTGGCACTTATGAAATGAAAATACATTATGTGCAATAACCTCGAGAGAAAAAAAATAATGAAATGTTTTTGGTTTCCGACGGTTTGTTTTTAATTATTTTTCTTTTTCTTTTTATAAATAAAGAATCAATAGGAATTTAAAAAAAAACGATAATGCGTTGTAAAACGTATAAAAGTAAAACAATCGTCTCGAAAATGTTATTGTCACTCTTTAAGTCAGTTTGGGAAAAAAATAACTACATTTAACTATCTTATATATATCATAAAAAACTTGAACTCACTTTTGATAAATTGCCAATAATCACGTGATTTGAATTAGCCAATGAATGATGACTTTAATACTTATGCCAACTACTTTTTCTCAACGGTCCTTTTTTACACAGCAGGGAACAAAAGATTATGTCTTAGAACAGGAATTCGGTTATTGTCAAACACAAGGCGTTTAAACGGTGAAATATCAGCTCTAAAACTGTAACTATTCGTGCTTTAACAGAGTACCATCTCATTAAGAATGTTGATAAATGCCAATCTCTCTCGCCGTGGGGATCAGAGGAAAATCAATGCTATAAAACCTTGACGATTGGAACGAAATGTATCAACAACGCACCATATTATTCAATATTATAATGACTGAAAGTTGATTTGGAACAAAAACGGAATCTTGTTATCAGTCAAAGAGAATCATAATGTTTACAGAGGACGTAAGAATAAACAAAAGATCCCTGCTAAAAAGAGTCTCGACAAAACGCTCTCATTCTGGGTCTAGGGAGACCACAGTTGTTTTCCCTTAGGTTGGGCTCATGGGAGTTTTGGCCCTTTTTAGAGAGTAGAACTCTTCTGTCCCTTTTGTCATTGCTTCCGTTTTTGGGAGGAATGGCCTCTTTACCTTCCTGACCACCAGGGTTTCCACACACGTGGAAACTGGTCAACATGTGCACGGCTAAGCGAAAGAAAAACGTACTTTTTATTCATTTACCTGCAGACGGTCAAATGCCATAAAGTTGGTATGTTATTTCTTTGTTCTCATTCTGTAAACCTCCTCGTTCCTTTGGGACAATATGTACAATCATTTGTTTTGGGACATATGTAAATCTTTTGAATATATGTACGTAAGTTGTTTGCCGCATTAAATGTTTTGTTTGTTACGCCCGTGTATTTCGTCTTTTTATATTCGTATTCAGCATTAGTGTATCAATGGCTGCACTAATGCTAATATTAGTATCGGTGTGCTACTGGAAGACTAAAACACGTTATTCTTCCTAACACAGAATAGTCAGTGAACTCTGTGTGGCAGATACCACCATACTAATATGGGCAAATAGTCTGTGGAGAGATGACACCAAAATAGAATATATAACAATGTACGAGAAAATGAAGCTTATGAAAATCATTCACATGTATATTCGTATAATAACATGTGAGGTATGAAAAGAAATGATTGAAGAAGCAAAGCAGAATATATTTTAAACCAGTCATTTCAAGGTGTTCTACATTAGATGGAAAATCACGCATTTTTATCGTCAAATTAAAAAATGTTAAACTTAAAAAAGAATCAACTTCATATTAAAAACGTTGAATTTCAAATTAACAAAAGCTGAATTTCAAATTAAAATTTTATTAGTGTCATACGATACAGTGTTAGTTTTAAAACCATTGATCGTAAAGAAAATCACGCATTTTTATCGTCAAATTAAAAATGTTAAACTTAAAAAGAATCAACTTCATATTAAAACGTTGAATTTCAAATTAACAAAAGCTGAATTTCAAATTAAAATTTTATTAGTGTCATACGATACAGTGTTAGTTTTAAAACCATTGATCGTAAAGAAAATCACGCATTTTATCGTCAAATTAAAAATGTTAAACTTAAAAAGAATCAACTTCATATTAAAAACGTTGAATTTCAAATTAACAAAAGCTGAATTTCAAATTAAAATTTTATTAGTGTCATACGATACAGTGTTAGTTTTAAAACCATTGATCGTAAAGAAAATCACGCATTTTATCGTCAAATTAAAAAAATGTTAAACTTAAAAAGAATCAACTTCATATTAAAAACGTTGAATTTCAAATTAAAAAAGCTGAATTTCAAAATAAAATTTTATTAGTGTCATACGATACAGTGTTAGTTTTAAAACCATTGATCGTAAAGAGAATCACGCATTTTTATCGTCAAATTAAAAATGTTAAACTTAAAAAAGAATCAACTTCATATTAAAAACGTTGAATTTCAAATTAACAAAAGCTGAATTTCAAATTAAAATTTTATTAGTGTCATACGATACAGTGTTAGTTTTAAAACCATTGATCGTAAAGAAAATCACGCATTTTTATCGTCAAATTAAAAAATGTTAAACTTAAAAAAGAATCAACTTCATATTAAAAACGTTGAATTTCAAATTAACAAAAGCTGAATTTCAAATTAAAATTTTATTAGTGTCATACGATACAGTGTTAGTTTTAAAACCATTGATCGTAAAAGAAAATCACGCATTTTTATCGTCAAATTAAAAAATGTTAAACTTAAAAAGAATCAACTTCATATTAAAAACGTTGAATTTCAAATTAACAAAAGCTGAATTTCAAATTAAAATTTTATTAGTGTCATACGATACAGTGTTAGTTTTAAAACCATTGATCGTAAAGAAGAATATAACAAATGAGGGATAATTAGAAATTAATTAGTTCACTGTGACCTATTTGGAACTATTGTTGTACTGTTGTTGGGGCAACACATTTATGAACAAGAGTTAGTTCCGTGCAGGCATCGCTTTTTCGATTGTTCTATTAGTATATTTTATCAGCTAGCTATAGTTGACCTGGTATTTAGTGTTAGGAAGAATAATGCGTTTTAGCCTTCCAGTGGCACACCGATACTAATATTAGCGTTAGCGTAGCCATTGATATACTGACGCTGAAAAATAGAAAGACAAGATACGGGAACGTAACAAACAAAACATTTAATAAGGCAAACAGCTTACATACAGATATTAAAAGGATTTACATATGTCCCAAAAATAAATGATTGTTCATATTGTCTCAAAGGAACGAGGGGGTTTACATAACGAGAACAAAGAAATAATATACCAACTTTATGGCCTTTGACTGTCCGTAGATAAGTGAATAGAAATTACTTTATTTCTCCACGCTAGGTTATGCACATGTTGACCAGTTTCCACGTATGTAGATGCCCTGGTGATCAGGAAGGCAAAGAGAGTGCCCCCCTCCAAAAAAACAAAAAAGAAGCAAAAAAGAAAAAAAGGGACAGAAGAGTTCTCCTCTTTAAAGTGACCGAAATTCCCATGAGCTCAACCCAAGAGAAGACAATTGTGGTCTCCCTACAGTTCTTTGAGGTAACTTAGTCCGTAACAGATGCTCGTCTGGAAGTCACCATGCTTTCAAATGATTCCGCCACCAGGCCGTTCATAGTAACATTCACACAACACTCCAGTTGGATTTAGGTCAGTTTCAGTCACTTTTCTACGGCTGTAATGTAGCTTCGCTCTGCCATTTCTACAGTGGGTTGCAGCACAATCCGACACATGACAAAAAGAAAACGAAATGGGCAATAAAAACAAAAGTTGTATATGCAGAGACCCGACAGTTTAGAGTTCCGTATTACATTATTTTTCAATGTAATCGCCGCTGGAGGCGACGACCATCTCAAGGCGGGCGTGAAATGAGTCACACGCTTTGGCGACCATGTCCTTGTCCATAGCGGTTGAACGCCCCTACGATGGCAGCCTTCAGAGAGTCGACCGTATTGTGGGCGTGCTTGTTGGTCTTGGCCTCGATCACGCCCCAAAAGAAATAGTCAAGGGGGTTGCAGTCGGGTGAAGAGGGCGGCCACATGTCCGGCGACCAGTGGTGAGGAAAATTGTTGAGCAGCCACGATTGGGTCGTCTTGACCTTGTGTGCAGGAGCGGAGTCCTGCTGGAAGATTTCCATCCAGGGATTCACCACGTTCCTCAGCACCTCCTGGTAGATCTCAGTGGTGATTCTCAGGCCCTTTTGAAAGAAGGACGGAGACATGACGTCCCCATCGCTGGAGATGACGCCAAGGACCATGATGAAGGAGGGAAAGTTCGTATGCTCCACGTCGAGAACGTTTTCGATGTCTTTGCAGATCCACCTGTCGTTCTGCCTGTTGTTCATCTGGTTCTGGATGAAATTTTTTTTATCAGTGAAGAAACTCAACATCACTGTGAACCTATGCTTGAGCTCGTTCAGCAAAGCCACCGCCTTGACCTTCCTCAACTCCTTGGAGGCATTCGTGATGAGCATGCGTTTAAACTTGCGGTTGGAGGAGTAACCAATGTCCTTCTTGATCGTTCGGGAGATCGTCGATTTGTGACAGCCCAGGTCAGAGGTGATATTAGCCTAGCTCTAGCTTCCATCATTGTCGGCTGTCTGTCTGACGGCGGCGACGAACTCGTCGGTTCTAACGGCCGAAGTACGAACGTTATGGGCCTTTCGTTTGGCAGAGTAAACTCGTCCTTGTTCTCACACGCCTTCCACTTCCTCCAAATGGCCATGACCATAGTCCTTTGAACCCAAACCAGGCTATCATTTCCAGGCTTCATCCCGACGCGAAAAGAAGCTACTACCGCTGCTCTGCGCTCATATTCCATCCTGAAAAGGGTAGAGAAAAACATTAGTTAGTTGTCAAACTGTCGGGTATCTGCATATACAACTTTGTTTTTATTGCCTATTTTGTTTTCTTTTTATCAAGTGTCGGATTTTGCTGCAACACCCTGTATAAATACTTTCATAGCAATTCTTCCGATTAAATTTCCTCTATGGTAACTATATTTTATGAATGTAGGGGTTGGTAACAATGTCTCTTCATTGCACGGTTGGATTGGCTAGATGTAACCATAAATGCTGTGCTAATAGTTTTTTTTTGCTATCGTACTTTCGTTTGTGGCCTTCCTGGGTATGACGTTAAACTAGATCCGACAGAAAGGTTCTAATCGGGAGATTTTGAGAAGCATGAAACCACCTAGTAACTGCTGTAATTCCCAGGTTTACTCTGACCCAGAGTCGTATCACCTATTAGGGTCCTAGCTGTGGGCAAATAGTGAGCCCTCAAACTGGGGTCAAAATACTATGAAATTATAGAAATAGATTCTTAAAGCAAAAATACCAGCGATACATATTTGTAAAAGTATTTATTAAGGCTCCCAAGAAAATTAAATTTCGGCATTAAATGGCCCATATAGAGTTAATATTCCGCAAAACAAATGATCGATTCCAAAAAATCTTATGGGCATTAAATAACCCATTCAGGTTGATACGCCGTATTACAAACAAAAACCAAAACCCTCTTAGTTGCTAAATTCTCTTCCGGCTTCTCGTTTCCTACTCAAGTTTGATCATAAAAAAATTATATCCAATGTTAATCGTTATCTTCTGTCCTTTTATTGTTCACTCTACGTAATAGAGATTTTTCTCCTATCCTTTCACACTCAGTAATCTCCTTATGTCTTAGTGGCTTTATTGCCTTGTTTGGGATAACATGATTGAAAAAAGAAAAAAAAAATCAAATTTGAGATTGTTGGAATTTCGAACTGAACCCTTTATTTCGCGCACTGGGGTAGTCTGTTCTAGTTCCACGTTTGATGGATATCAGTTATCTCCTGCTAAATTCCCTCTGAAAGTCCTCCACTGCCTTAACCGGGTATTGAACTCACACTCTTTGTGTCCTGTCACTGGATCAAACCAACGCCTTTATCCACTGTGCCATGTGTCCTTGAGGACATCTGGGTATGAATTTCAGGGTCTTATAGACCTAATGTCTTCAGCAAACATACAATATGGGAACCAGTAGTAAGGAGTGCCAGAGAAAAGCAATGATAACATCAAAGTTGCAATATGAGTTCTGGTAAAAACATTTAATGATAACAGCAAAATTACAATATGAGCACTGGTAAAAGTGGTTGCTGAAGACATTAGGTTTATAATACCCAGAAATTCATAACCAGATGTCCTCAAGGACACATAGCAAAGTGGATAAAGGCGTTGGTTAGATCCAGTGACAGGACCCAAACAGTGTGAGTTCAAGATAGTTTAAGACAGTGGAGAACTTTGAGAGGGAAAATTAGCAGGCGATAACTGATATCCATTAGGCATGGCACGTGGATCTAGAACAGTCTACCCCAGTGAGCGAAATAAAGGGTTCAGTTCGAAATTCCAACCACCTGAAAAAGGCCGGAGCGTACAACGGCCGTAACGTTGTGATAAATATGGCGACAAAGATGAGGACAATAGTCCGAATAATGTAAATAATGTACATAATACCTCATCTCAGAAATATAGACAAATTTGAGATGAATTTTTATAATTTACATTTATTTTTTTTTTTAATTTGTTCAACTTCATGAGTTTTAGGGTAAAACTCTGTAGATTCCTCCAAACATAGGCGTTGAAAAAAGAAAGGCGAATATGTTTTTCCTCATAATTCATTGGTAATAACTTTATTTGAGAACTGAAAAGAACTTTGAGAAAATGGATGGAAGAATGAAATATTCAAACAAGATTAGGATATTAGTTTGGTTAATTCATAAAATAATAACAGTAATTCAAAAGAGCTTTAAAAGCAACAAGCAGAATACGAGAGAACGGAGAGATCAATATTTGTTGCCAAAGCAACAAGGCTACCGATATTAGATTATATAATTTATTGGTAACTCACAAAACTGAATTTCCAAATTCTAACAAAATATATTAATCAAAGTAAATTCAGTGTAATAATAATATTTAATTTTATATAGTCCAACGATCTGTAAGTAATGAATAGCGTACAAGATAAAAACTAAACATCTAAAAAAAGAATGCACAAAATAAAATGAAGAGATAAATCTAAATAAATCCTTATTAAAAATTCTTAATCTTAAAGGCTCCCTGAAGCCATAGATCACGCGTTCGAAGAAGGGAGAAAAGTAAACAAAATGATGAAGTAGACGATATACTTGCTAAATAGAATTAAAACAATGTTTCGTCGCCGATTCTCACGAAGCAAACAACAATGTAGGATAAAAGTGAGGAAATATTTTACGACAGTTACACAATTGAGGTGTGAAGAGTGAGAAATATGATTTGATATGATACTCTATGTACTTTACCTCCGTTAGCATAGGAACAATCTCGCTACTTTTTGATCAGACCTAGTACGTAAGTATATATATATATATATATATATATATATATATATATATTACTTATTATAAAACGCAGATTGTGTGTGTGTGTGTGTGTGTGTGTGTGTGTGTGTGTGTGTGTGTGTGTGTGTGTGTATGTAAGTTTATATATTGGATCGGATTTCCTGGGCTTTTTTTCAACCGATTTCAACAAAACTTCACAGGACTACGTAAAATTACATTGTGAAAAAAGTGTGCAAGAGCACACTTTTTTCTTTATTTTTACAGTCAGAATGCTTTAAAAATTCCATTTACAAGACAATTGTTTATAATAAAATTCTATTCAATTGGTAGACTCATAATGATTGAAAACAATGTTTTTGTCCAATTCATAAAAAAACAACAAAAAAAAACAAAAAAAAAACCAAACTAATTAAGACATGTGTGTCAATTTTATTTTTCAGTCTTTATGATGGTCGATACTTGATCTATCTCTCATTGTTACATCCCGGGCAAAGCCTGGCTCTACTGTTATTATATATATATATATATATATATATATATATATATATATATATATAGTGCAAAACCATATATATATATATATATATATATATATATATATATATATATATATATATATATATATAGTCAAACCTACAAGTCTTCCTAAGGTTTCACCTGAATCGTCAGGGAAAGACAGCTTTCCTGATGATCCGCTTAGGTGAAACTTTTGGTAGGTTTGTCTTTCCTTTCCTGATGATCCACTTAGGTGAAACCTTGGCAGGTTTGTCTGGCTCTCTAGGCTTGACTAGGTGTGCTCTACTTTTGTATTGAACACTTTTTTAGTTAGTTGATTACGCGTATCGGTTTTTTTTTACTTTGGCCATTGGAACTGTATGCTGTACGATTATTTTCGACAGACGTTCATGTCCCTAGCTGTTTCTTTTTTAAAACCTTTTTTTCCTTCGAAATTTATTTGACCACTAGCAAATCAAGAAACCAAAAGTTGTCCGAGAAGAGTGTAGTTACTATATATATATATATATATATATATATATATATATATATATATATATATATATATGAATGAACATTGAAGTCAACACTCAAGGAACAGACGGGATCGGCGACAAGACGATTGCATCTAGCATGTAACAGCCTCTCGCCTCTGAGTGTTGACTTCAATGTTTACTTTTATATTTATATTTACATACGCTCTATCTCTGGTATTGAGCACTTCATCCCATAAATATAGCACATCTTAATACTATATTTCATCATATATATATATATATATATATATATATATATATATATATATATTAAGAAATATACATAATATATTACATTGTACAATTAATGTAAGATATATATTTCTTAAAATATATGTTAAATAGTTATGTTACTTAACACTGAGCACTGTTTTTCTTACAATACAGAGTATTTATATGTATTTGTATATGATCGATCTCTCGTACACCTACCTATATTCACCCTCGGTCACGATTACTTGTGACTTCGCGCTAGCACAACTATCGACTGCTCCCCAAGGGTTCCCTCTTAGCCAATTTCACTCAAAAGGCTTGGGTCAACCTTTGGTATGGTTTTCAGGCACTTTCCAAAGGGGCCGCACAACCCCTTCTCCAGACTGATAACATCAGGAAGTCTCTTTTCCGAGAAATCGAATCCAGGTCTCATGATCAGAAAGCGAACGTTCCCACCCACTCATAATGGCACTCCAGATTTTCCTTTTCTATATTATATTTGAATTCCCATAAATTGTTGTGAAAGTTTGTGGAATGTTTTCAGATTAGCCTTTTGAGTTGTCTTTCTTCTGAACTGGCTTAACATTCAAGACTATTCCGCTTTTAATGCATAGCTGTGTATAATAGATGCGTTAATATCTTTCTCGTGGGCTTTAGTTTGAACTAAACATTGAGTATTAGGCTGGAATTCGATTCGTAGATCCTACTTAACGCCCTGACAAACGTTAGGCTACCCACACAGAGAATCAGTAAAAAATGACAGCAGTATTTAAATATGGACACTTCTTTCAAAGATCAGAGTATTTGCACTCTGGGATCAAGGTTTAATTTCTGTTCAGGATCAGTGCAACGTGATCTGAGAAGTGTTACTCACAAAACACGCACACAAGAAGGTAAGAAGGTGTGAAAAGAGAAAGGGAGTAGAGTAGTTAGCCTTAACCAAGTCGGAATTTATAGAGATGGCGGTCTAATCATTGTCCCTAATAGCAATGGTCCCTTGACTTCAAGCTTACATAAGAGGACAATTAGGGTCTTCAAATACCTAGGCCATAAGATTGAAATATCTCCCAACTGAAACTAGTCAACTTTTCAGATATCACCCTCAACCTCTCTAATGATACCTTTAAACTCTTCCATAAATTTGCTCAGACACCCCTATGCATCAATGTCCACTCTAACCATCGGAAATCTGTAATAGATCAAATCCCCAAAACTTCCTGACCAAAACTTTAACGAAAATAAATTTATATACAACCAGGCCCTCAAAAATAGTGGTTTTAAACAGGAATTAAACTATAACGAAAAACTAGAAAATCATAATAATATTAGACCTAAAAACAGAAAGTAATATGGTTTAACCCACTGTATTGCAGGCTTTCTAACATTGATATAGGGTGTTTCTTGCTAAGATTAATAGATAAACACTTTCATAGTAAACATCCACTACATAAAATGTTCAATAGGAAGACACTGAACATTAGTTATTCATGTGTAAGTAATATGCAGAAAATTATATCTTCCCACAATTGTAAAATACTTAAGAACTACCATGGTAATGAAACTCGATCTAGTAGCACCAACTGCAATTGT
This sequence comes from Acanthosepion pharaonis, assembly GCA_903632075.3. NCBI lineage: Eukaryota > Metazoa > Mollusca > Cephalopoda > Sepiida > Sepiidae > Acanthosepion > Acanthosepion pharaonis. The sequence continues at coordinate 2,815,048 of CAHIKZ030005533.1, forward strand.
AGTAGAGACAATTTTCCAATCGGGGGAAAATGTATGTATGAGAATGTAATATATGAAGCAACAATCTTCCCCGAAGAAAATATCAACAAAAAAAAAAGAAGATATATAGGTATATCGGCTGGTGATTGGAAGCAGCGTCTATACAACCAGAGACGTTCTTTTAAATATCGATACCTCAAAATCAAACTTACTTATCCAAATACTATATTTCTGAAATTAGGTATTATGTACACTATTTACATTATTCGGATTATTATCCTCATCTTTTTCGCCATATTTATTACAACGTTTCGACCGTTGCACGCTCCGGCCTTCTTCAGGTGAATTTGGTTCTACGGACGAATGCTCAGATGAATATCGCGAGATCATGTAAGCAACAAAGATATCAGAAGAAAAATAGGGACAAGGAACCTGCTACTTACAATCAGAAAACAAATCTGTTCAAATTTCTGAAACACACAAGGAGAAAAGAGATACTAGAGAATTTAATACGCTACAAGACATCCTGAAGTCAAGAAGTGATCAACTTTTGCTTGAGTTTATGAGGTATAAATAAAAAGCCAGGATCAAATAGGATAGATAAATGATTATAGCTACATAGAGAAAGAAAAGATACCAAGTCGTGGAGAATTGTGAACGCCCACGTTCTGAAGGATATGTTATATAAATAAATAAAGACGATCCATATGATATTTTAAGCAGGTTGAAAATTGATTTAGTTATTTTTTTAAAACTTGGTGCAGTTTTATTCATTCTTGTTTTTTTTTCTTTTAGAGCCTGCCAACACGTATTACACGCATTGAAATTCTAATGCAAATAAGATTATGTAGATATTTCATGAATCTCTATCTATAAAAGGCAGGATGTGTGTGTGTGTGTGTAACGAATGCACGGCCTCAATTTTTGACGGACTGGCACCAAAATTTACATGCACATGCTCCAAGTTAGTGGAAAGGCCAAGACCGTTTTTGCATTTCCCAACTCCCATCGATAGTGGAAATAATCGATTTTTTCATGTTTCTACGGAACTTTTCATGTAGTTTGCGGCCATTTTCTACTGGCCAGAGTAGGAGTCTATAGCTGGCTGCCACGTATAAGCAGGAAGATTATATTGGACAGCGTAAGAGCCAACAGCTGACAGACAAGAATGTTAACTAGCATGCCAAAAAATTCGTCACAAGTGGGAAAAATTAAATTTAAATCTGCATGGCACTTTACTCAAATTAGCTCATTCGCTTGCTTAAACTTAACGTTGATTCTGATTCCGCAGAACTGGGTTGGGTGTGAAAAAGTATTTGTTGTTAACATTCTTTTTTCATTCAGTTTTTCCAGTTATGAGTCCTTTTTTAAAGCTGAACGTTTTGTGTTCATTTTGTTTAGTTCTTTTTTCGTAACAGATTTAATGTTTAGTATAGAGCTTAGAAAAAAATTCACAGTGTGATATAGGCAAGAAATAAGGCATGTAGCAACATCAGCACGGCAAAGGGCACTCCTTTAAAGGCAAGGAAGGGCAAAAATATTTAAATTCAAGTGAAGGCGATTGCTGTATGAGTCGTACGATAATTGAATCAAGCATGGGCAACGCCGGGCCATGCTTCTATTAAATCTATAAATATGAAGTGTTATGTCCCTTCAGATTCTTTTAATATCTCTCTTCTTTCTCGATTTGCCTTTCATTTCCATTAGCTAGGTTACTCACTGTTTCATTCTGTCCCTCTTGCTTGCCAAATGTCACCTGTGTGTTTCAAATTCTTTTAACTGTTTCTCCTTTTGATTCTAACTATGTGTCCTATTTGTTTTCCTTTTGCTCGTAACTTCCTCGTTGCTAACCACATTGCATCAGTTCTTAAGTAGGCATCTGCGCAGACGACACTACTATTTACTCTTGTCTCAATAATAAATCCGTCATTGTTGACAAAGTTAATTTGGCCTTTGGTCTCGAAAAGAACCTCCAATTTGTGGTTGACTGGGGCAGGAAATGGTTGTAAATTTTAATGCCTTCAAAACGATACTGCTCTCATTTAGCCAACATAGAGAAACATTGCCTCCTCTAAGCATGGTTGATGCTCAAATTCACGATATCGTCTCTCTACACCTTCATGGTCTCACGTTTTCCACTGACCTGAGGCGAAACAACTAGATTGAATTAATAGCTACATCTACCGTAAGAAAATTTGGCTCGCTGTATCGCGACAGAAGGCATCTGAGTCCATCCTTCAAATATACAAATCTACCATTCAACTTTGCATTGAATACTGTTGCCATATATGGCCTGGTGTCCCCGCTGTTCATCTCGAAGTTCTTGACAAAATCCAAAGATGGATAGGCAATTTGATAATTCCTGACATGGAATCTCAACTCCAGCCACTTTAATACAGACGCAATGTGGCTTCCCTCTGTCTTTTCTGCAAATATTTTCATGTCAACTGCTCTGACGAGCTATTTTCACTGGTGCCCCAAGTGCATGAATTTATGCGTGCTACTAGGTTGGCATCTCGGTCCCACTATTTTTTTTTCTGACGAAGCAGTTTAATGTAACCGCTTCTTCTACACCAACATCTTTTCTCGCACATCCTGACAGTGGAACTCCCCCCCTCTTACCTGCTTCCCTGATAACTATAATCTTCAAAAATTTAAATGTTATGTCAATCAGCATCTTCTGATTTCTTGATCCACGACGCTCTTTATCCTTTCCACAAACACCCCTCTTACTTTCAATCTCTATAACCATTTTGCGTGCTAGTGGCTCTCCTACATTCTGGTGAATTGCTTAAAAAACAATGTTATTTTCAGCGTTCCGAGTTTCGTAGCCTGACCTGTCCGTTCATACTTCTAGGGGTATCAGCAATTTACTGCTTATATTTTTTTCGATTTTCCTTTTTATATACATTTAACGTTGGTGTAAGATTTTTATGTACTTTTTGAATTCGTGTGTACGATTCTACACGTTCAGCCATGCGCCCGTCTCTGCGGATGTGTATTTTACGCGTGCGTCTGTCTGCGCATATCTATCTATCTATCTATCTATCTATCTATCTATATATATATATATATATATGTATGCATACTTATTATACATATACACACAAAAAATATTTCATATATATATATATATATATATATATATATATATATATATATATATATATATATATATATACTTACATTATTCAGACTATTGTCCTCACCTTTGTTGTCATATTTATCACAATGTTTCGCATTGTATGCTCCGGCCTTCTTCAGGTACTTGGAATGGCGAACTGAACCCTTTATTTCATTCACCGGGGTAGACTGTTCTAGTTCCACGTGCCATGTCTAATGGATGTCAGTTATCAGTTATCTCCTGTTAATTCCCATCTCCAAGTTCTCCACCGCCTTAACCAGGTATTGAACGCACAGTCTTTGGGTCATGTCACTGGATCTAACTAACGACCGAGACGTTGTGATAAATATGGCAACAAAGATGAGGACAAAAGTCCGAATAATGTAAATAGTGTACATAATACCTCATCTCAGAAATATAGACAGATACTGAAGGGCCGAAACGTTGTGATAAATATAGCAACAAAGATGAGGAAAATAGTCCGAATAATGTAAATAGTGTACATAATACCTCATCTCAGAAATATAGACAGATATACATATATGTGTGTGTGTGTGTGTATAGAGAGGGGGAGCGAAAGAGAGAAATAGATATAATAAGTAGATAAAAACAAATCAGTAATAATAATAATAATGATAACACTAATAGTAATATAAAAAATAATATTTATTATATATTATTAGTCCAAATCGAAGCATACGACTTTTCTTAAGGAAAAATAAAATGTATTTCGACTTTTGTTGTTCCACTGTGTTATTTTACTGATTAAAACTTTCAGTTTTGGACTAGTTGTTTGCCATGGTTATGGCTGTAAAGAGTTTGCAGATGGTATTTTCTAGAAACCGTATTTATTATGTAAGCCTATATTCCTATTTAAACCTAGAACATATACATATATATATATATATATATATATATATATATATATATATATATATATATGTGTGTGTGTGTGTGTGTGTGTGTGTCTGTATGTGTGTATGTGCGTATGTGTCTGTGTTCCATATGTATATATATACATATCTACCTATATACTTATCGATAAATTTATCTAACTATATATATATATATATATATATATATATATATATATATATATATATATATATATATATATATATATGGTTTATAAACATATGTATATGTGTTTTTTCATTTCGTCAAATTTTGGTACGTGCGTCGAGTCATTACTGAATGACTACGCATGCGCAATGAAGAAAACACATATATTAACAATTATACGAACCATCTCAACTCTCCAACTATGTTAAAAAGTAGGAATTGTAGCTGGAAAAATTCATTGTTGTTCTCAAAAACTGTTAATGCAATATTCTTCAGCGAAAAAAAAAAAGAAAAGTATTATTGTTAGAATCAAACAATGGATCGACTTTAAATATACCCCAAGGGGGTAACAGACCTTAAAAAAAAAATCAATTATATTCGTATGATTTAAGTCCGTAATTGAAATTATTTTTCTGGAGTTGGCCTAATTGCCCGATGGAGAGAATTAAAATTGGTCATATACATAAACATACTTGATTGATTTCAATAAATGAAAGAAAGAATATGACGAAACAATATATCGGGCAATGAAAAGCGCAACATATCATCAGCAGCCAATAGTGTTTAATAATGGCGAACGATAGCCGACATTACCCTGACTTTGTACAATTTAGATCTAAACATTTATTGGGAATCAAGTAAATATAGAAAATAGAAAAGGCAATTTTTAAAATTCTTAACAGTAATCTTTCATTGTTTTTTTTACTAGATTCGTATAAATTTATAATTGCATCCCAATCATAACACAGACGCACACTCATATCTATCTATCTATCTATCTATCTATCTATCTATCTATCTCTATCTCATATATATATATATATATATATATATATATATATATATATATATATAATCACGACTAGAGGGTCCGTATTCTGTTAATTATTCTGGTGAGAAACTATGTAATGTTAAATAAAAAATTACACAAATTCAAGAACAAAATAATATAAAATGCAGAATAAAATAATTTTCATACGACATTATTTCTAAATATTCTAAACCTTAGTTAAAGAAAATCTCGGAAAACAAATCCTTTAAAAAAAATTACAGTTGTTTACGTATCGGGTGCATAGAAGTTGTCAACGATAAAAATATACCTTCCTTTACAGGAAATTCTTACTTTGTCCTGTCAGTTGGTCTCAGTGACCGAACCGGTAGAGAACTGTTACAGGTACACTTCGATTTAACAAGGCATTTCCCTGAGGTCAAAAGAGATGCATGTTCGTTTTCTGTCAGTGGGAGAAGTTTTCTTTAGTAGGATTTATCAATTTAGGCCGGAAGTTATTAATTTCATTGTTTAATAAACAGGAGTAAAACCCTCATACACGTCTACCCACTGAAATAACTTTTAGACTAATAAAAAAAAAATGTCAGTTAAAAACTATTTTCAACTCATATACATCATTTTCGTTCTTTAGTTATCTATTTACTGACTGTTTAAATTTGGACGATTAATAATTAACTTGGGTCCAAGCGGACTCAAAAACCGTATCCCTTTTTAGATTTCCAAGATGGACCTTTCCATAATCCTCCAACTACTTCTGTTACCTTATATCAATCTAAAACTATCCCACAAAAATTGTAAACTCTACGTCAAATATAAAAGAAAGCTAATTCTTTTCTAACTAGAGGTGTAAACTGATGAGCTAGGAAAATATATTTTCTGGGGAAATAAATAATAGTCATGGAAATTTAACGTGGTCTATTTCTTAATTATTTAATTAATATTAGCTCTGTTTTTACATTGAGCTCTCTGGATCACACAAACTCTATAGAATTATCCACACGGATTACCAAACCCTTCATTACCTTACTATATATATATATATATATATATATATATATCGAAATAAAAGTATAAAATTTAATATTACAAGACATATTAAACAATAAAAATAATGAAAAAACAACAACACAACAACAGGGGGAGCAACTGGTTTCGCTCCTGCTCTTCAGGCTTCCACGGGAGATTCAAAATTAAAACAGAAATATTGTACAATAAGAATAGGTGAAAAAAAAAAAAAATTCATTTTTTGTCTGGTTTATTTTCAAATTTTTTTGTCTATTTATTTTCAAATTTTCTGTCTAAATTTGTACAGTATAATAAAATGTAGTCTGTGTGATGAAGCCCATATATATATATATATATATATATATATATATATATATATATCGAAATAAAAGTATAAAATTTAATATTACAAGACATATTAAACAATAAAAAATAATGAAAAAAAAAACAACACAACAACAGGGGGGGAGCAACCGGTTTCGCTCCCGCTCTTCAGGCTTCCACGGGAGATTCAAAATTAAAACAGAAATATTGTACAATAAGAATAGGTGAAAAGAAAAAAAAAATTCATTTTTTGTCTGGTTTATTTTCAAATTTTTTTGTCTATTTATTTTCAAATTTTCTGTCTAAATTTGTACAGTATAATAAAATGTAGTCTGTGTGATGAAGCCATATATATATATATATATATATATATATATATATATATATATATATATATATATATATATATATATATATATCTGCTGAAATAAATTTATAACTGATATATTTTTTATATTAAAAAGACCTTCTTGGAATAATCCCTACCACTTAAGGATTTGTGCTGATTTTTCATTTCCATTGTGTTAAAAATCGTCTGTCTTCTATATGACAGTGAAAAGTGAACAATTTTTCAGATGAAAGGCTTGAAAGGTGGAATATTAAGATTATAATATTTACAAAATAAGGAAGATTTAAGGACAATCGGAGTCACAAAGAAACTGTTGCTGCTATTTGTTGCAAACACTGCTGGGTAAGATAGTAACATTTATTTTTCATTGCGTTGTAGAGAGTTTGTGAGTGTAATACACAGACATGTCATGTTAGTCTAAGTTTTACTAGGTAATGTCTGGAAATGTTGATTGATGACAAGGTTGTTGTTGTAATCAACGTTTTTTCTTTCACCTCTTCCATTATTAAATATGTAAGAAAATCACGACAATACAAAGAAATCGAAATGTTATCCTTTTATGTATACGAATATTCCATTGCTGTCTTACTCATTTCACGTCAAGCAAGGAAATAAAGCCCCTAAGACTAAGTTTGAAATAATATGAGAAAAACAAAAACATTGTGAATTAAAGAGAACAATAAAAGAACAGGAATTCAGAAGACAGAAGATAACGATTTACGTTTCGTTTAAATCTTCGGGAGATCAAAGTTGACTGGAAAGCAAGAAGCTGTATCGGAGTTCCACAAGCGAGAAGTGCAAGGGAAGAAACTGTTGGCATAGAAATTACATTTAGCTCGAGCAATTTCAACAGTAACATAATGGGACCTAACTGCCAATGTATTACTGCGCTTAAATTCGTGAAGTCAGGGTACCAAATAGAATTCCTTAACACATGTACGAAAGACTTGACGCGAAGGAGATTTGGCTCTACTGATGAGTGATGAAGTTGTCAGAAAAGATGAGGTTTTAAGAAGCGCAGAGAAACGTTTAATAGCGAACAAAAAGAGGCATCAGATATTAAAAGGGTGCACAACGAGGACAGAAAGCCAGGCTAATTTAACACTCACAGGACATCAAATAGAAAAAAAGGCAGAAGAAAATCTACTGTATATATAATTGCCAGTTGTGAGCAAAGAAATGAACTAATAATTAACAAAGAGTGGTTTTTAAACAAACAAATATTGCTGAAGACATCAGAAATGAAAAAACTGTAGAGAGCTATAATAAACCGTACCCAGCATGAAAATAGCAGAGAAATATAGAAAGAGTGAGAGAGACTGAAAGATAGAAAAAATATGAAGACCTTTAATCACGAATTTCAAATGAAGGAGAGACTAAGATATATGCATGTTCTTATCACAGCGAAAATACATGGACTTTTCTATATATCAATCGACCTTTAATAATACATCAAGGCGCTCAATACGACAATCAGCCCAGTTTTAAGTGACCTTCCTGCTGCTATAGTCAATATTTCAAATTATAAAAATTGATCTCTGGCTTCGATATAAAATACTTCGAGCTTCGCTAACCATACTTTCGTCGTGTACAAGTTGCCATAACGAGAATGAGAAGTTAATAAGAACGTTGCATCAATCTTTCAACAGTAAAGGATCTGTCTGCTTCCAAAAACATTGTTTTCGTGATTTTCATATGGTTCGAGATATTCTCTTTTCGTGTCGACGAGGCAACTGTTTAGTGATTTAATAATCTAAATAAGAAGAAATGTAATAAGCAGCCGTGAAAATCGTGCATATACGAAACACCCAAGCCAGAAGGAATTACCTAGTTGAAAAGTAGCATTTTGGTATGCTTTTTTTATGTTAACTCAAACGCTCTTGGAGAACACTGAAAAACTTTATATCCAGTTTATGGTAGGAAAAATCCCTTATTTTTAAGTAGTTTTAAATTTGTGTGGGTATTTCATGCGGTTCTAAATGCTAGGATTAACATCAGCATGGCTTACCACTGAGCCCTTTCTATACATGACGCTTGCATGACAACTTCTCTTGAATCCATGATGGTTCCTGCCAATTGAACAGCTTTGAGAAATGGAAATGGTAGTCATTTGAGACTGTAGGTCATCTCTGAGGCAATGAATCTCTTCTTGGATCGAGCAATACATCAGCTATTTTCCTAATCAATAAAATATATCAGCAATAGATGGCTGTAAAACTTGTCCAATTGTCTGACTTGAGGGAATTTTAGTGAAACTCAATGAGTGATGGGACGTACATTGAAAAGCCTTTGCATCGATTGACAGTACAACTGGTCGTCTCTTCATCTATTATGTATTCTTCATCACATTCATCATTTCCCATCTTCCTAAGGTAGTAATGTGTCTAAAACAATAGGCAACAAAACCAGGGAACAAAACTACGGATTACTGTGGAGCTGGGGAGGGGGGTCCTAGATATATAAAAAAAAAAGACTTATATAACAAATTCTTCTGTTGTCGGTAGGTTCATATACATATATCATTTTCTCACGTAACATCGGTATTGCACGTACGAAGCTATACGATTTTAAATTACAGGGTGAACTAAAAGTTATTTGATCTTAATAATAGTTGTTTGGAAGGACTGGACATTGTTAGGTGATTTCTAATACCCTATGTTATCAAGACTGTGTTTCGTAAAAAAAAAAAATAACAAACAAATAAAACAAAAAATAAAAAATAAAAACAACAACAAACAAAAATGGTGGCGGTCGTCAATGATATTATACAATAACATTGATAAAGATAACGATTTTAAAACAAGTAGATTTTAATTAACGTGATTGGATTTAAGAAATATTTCTTTAGTAGTAACATATGAAAAGAATTGCCCAGCTATGTCTCGCTGCTGAGGTTATCTCCACTCGTCAGCAAATTTCATAGTAAAACTGATTATATATATATATATATATATATATATATATATATATATATATATATATATATATATATATATATATATATATATATATATATATTCAGTTTTACTATATATATATATATATATATTAAAATTTAGTTCAGCTGATCACGCTACCTTGATTTCAACTTTTCGGTATCTTCAGACGATTCGAGCTAAATAATTTCCTAACTCTTTATTGCTTACAATTAAATAAACGCACAACGTGAAGTCTAATAGATGGGAGAAGAAAAGCAAGGGTATTGAAATTGTATCGGAGGGGGGTTATATGAAATGTACATACCTTCATCCTGGTTCGTACGAACTCAAAACGAATGTTTTAGTGTGTATGCATCGTGTCATTATTTCTGACCACTCATTTAGAAGTATTTCCTGTTCTGGAAATGTTATTATTGTTAACTTTTGTTCCTGGCAAAGGTTGCCGATATCACTACGATTGTTGAAAGTTTTTTTTTTTTTTTTTTTTTTAAATATTTCCCAGTTTGCAAACGGTTCTTGTTATATTTTTCTTTTAATTTCCACACATGTCGGACTAGTCTGGTAAAATTCTCAAGTCTTTCTAGATTGAATGATGATGTGTAATTATACTATATATATGTATTAATATATTAATTAATTTTTACATATATAGAAATATACAAGTGATAGAAATTAATTTTTATCACTTGTATATCCTTGCTTGAACCAGCTTCTAATGCTCTGGATGGAGTGGCTTGGGGATAGTAGTCGTGGCTCTTGTGGGCGCAGTCCTATGGGTAAAAGAAAATCGGATGAGTTCCACCACGGAATAAGTGAACGGGCGGCGCTATATCGAGTCTAATTAGTTACCTCTTCAACACAGACTCCCGTTGCAACGGTTGGTATGACGTTTGCCTCATATCGTAACTGTCCGGCTTTCAATTCACGTTAATGGATGCACACTACCGATGAGTCCCAAATATAGGATGAAACGGGCGTCCAGTGTTTTCTGCATTCTGTTGAGATTTCTTCTAGACTCGATGATTACTTAATTATGATTATCTCAAATCCTCCTTAATTTCTATCACTTATGTATATATATATATATATATATATATATATATATATATATATATATATATATATCAATGTCGCTAGACGTCCGGTTCAAAACCCGTTGGCGAACGTCAGGGATGAAGGTGAATTTAAGCGTTTTTATTTTTAGATAAACACGCCAATGACTGAGAGAACCCGATTCGTTTTATCGACGAGTATTGCATTAGTAGCAGTAATAGTCACTAGCCAGACAAACCTACCAAAGTTTCACCGAAGCGGATCGTCAGGGAAGGCCGGCTCTCCGATCCGCTTAGTTGAAACCTTGGTAGGTTTGTCTGGCTCTCTAGGTTTAACTAGGCCTGCTCTACTCACTGTATTGAGCACTTTATTTAGTTATTTTGGGTACTCACATCGGGGTTTTTTTTATTTGGGCCTTGGACTTGCATGCTAGATGATTATTTTCGGCAAGCATACATGTTCTTGGTTCTTTCTTTCTTTTTTTTTTTTATAGTTTTTTCCCCTTTGGTATTGGCTTGTTTATTTGCAAATCAAGACACCGAAGGTTTTTCGAGCGAGTATAGTTTCTTATACTTATAAGATTTCTATTAATAATACACACACACACACACACACACACACACACACACACACACACACACACACACACACATACATATATATATATATATATATATATATATATATATATATATATATATATATAAGTGTGTGTGTGTGTGTGTGTAGTAGATAAGTTTCATTAAAACGACTGGCAAAAACAGCGGTTGGTTAAGTATGTTATTTTATTTTCTTGTGTTTCTAGACTTATTGATAATAATAAAACATACATGCATAAAATAATGTTTACATCCAGTTAAATGTGAAAATTAAATCATCCTTGATAATGTCTAAAATATAGAACATTCGGACAATTTCTATATAATTCATGTCCCGATAAGAAGAAAATTAGAAGACAACAAATATTAAATAAAACTTTACCGCAGTACCTTGTCAGTCGTTTGTAATGGAACTTGTATAAAATAAGAATTACTGCCCAAATATACAATTATATATATATATATATATATATATATATATATATATATATATATATATTTATAAAGAACATTAAGATATATTATCCGGTGTTCTTATTGATATTATTATTTTACAAAATAGTGCTCAATGTAAACATACAGAGCATTAATATTATAAATTAACTAGTTTAAAATGAGTTTTTTCCGCTACACAGTAATGACCATGTTTCAAAAATGGAAGATAAAAGCTTCAAATTTAATTTTGTAATTAAATGAAAAACATGAAATGGAACTAATGTTTTGAATTTAATTACAAAAGTAAATTTGAAGCCTGTAGCTTCCATTTTTGAAACATGGTCATTACTGTGTAGCCAAAAAGGATGTTTATAATGTTTTAAATATTTTTCGGATCTATAGTTTTTACATTTATTTATTTTTATTCTTTTATAAAAATTGCATATTTTTAACAACTCCAACGTTTTTTTTTCTCGATATAAGTGCCGACAAGCATGCCTTGACTTGCCATAAAATATTTTCACATGGCTCATTCAATTGTTAGATCAATCTAATAATAATTACTCTGCATCGAGTGAGTCTATTGTTATGGTCTGGGAAACAGACTGTTTATTATTATGTATGATAATTATAATATAATTCTTATTTTGATAATTATAGTAATTGTGTTTAAAACACGTATTCAGATTATAGTTATTGCACGTATGCAGATCAGAATTTTTTTATTAAGTATAAGAGAAAAACATTTAAAAAATGTCGATAATTACTATCAAATGAGAAAAGTGAAAAATCATTACTCTAAAATGTTCATTTAAGTATACAATGGCTGGTTGAAAATCAGTGCCCATAGGATGTTTTATAAGTTAATCAGATGTTATCAAAATTATAATTAAAAAATAGTCAATTAAACTGAATTCGGAATTCTGATTATTGTTGCTGGCCAAATCCGTCACTGATTGCCGACGCTGACGAAACGTTTGTCTACTTTAAATAATTTCTTTTGAAAAATAGTTTAGAAGTAATTTTGGTGACTTTCAGTTGAATCCAATTTTTATCGTTTTGCATAAGAGCTTGCTCTTCAATAAAGGCTTCGTACATTAGTAAAGATAATATTACTTTTATTGAAGCTATTGAATAATTTGAAAAAGTGTTCTAATTTTTAATAAAAGATTTTATAGGAATATGCAACAATATTCAGAAGAAGCTCGAAATTACGTAGAAACATCTCTCACGCTGGGCTAAACCCAGAGAATAACCTGATCAAGAACAGTGCATATTCGGCCCTTTGAAGTTGTATCAATGAATACAAATGGAAAAATAACCGCGCCCTAAAAGGATGGCTGGTAAATTAGAAAAACTGTATTTAGGGGTGAGACAATGCAATCAGACGTGGCTGATCATGTATGGATGGTATGATGTTTCATGTACATAAGCGTAGCAGATAAAAAGTGCATAGTATAGCTCAATACGACAATCAGCCCAGTTTGAAGGACCTTCCTGCTGCTATAGTCAACATTTGAAATTATGAAAATTGATCTCTGGCTTCGATGGAAAATACTTCGAGTTTCGCTAACCATACTTTCGTCTTGTACAAGTTGCCATAACGAGAATGAGAAGTTAATAAGAACGTGTTGCATCAATCTTTCAACATTAAAGGATCTGTCTGCTTATTATTTCTGGCTAAATCCGTCACTAGTTGCCGACGCTGAAGAAACGTTTGTCTACTTTAAATAATTTCTTTTCAAAAATAGTTTAGAAGTAATTTGATGACTTTATCGTTTTACATAAGAGCTTACCATAAAATATTTTTACATGGCTCATTCAATTGTTAGATCAATCTAATAAAAAAATACGCTGCATCGAGTGAGCCTATCATGACTGCAGTAATATTTTACCAGACTTGCTTATTAATCATTTCTTCACAATGAGGCACCATATTTGAATATATATGAATGGATGCCAAAAAAAAGTTATCTGGCAACCCACTTTCCATAGTTTTTACATTTATTTATTTTTATTCTTTTACAAAAATTGCATATTTTTAACAACTCCATGCCTTGACTTAGCATAAAATATTTTTACATGGCTCCTTCCTATATATTTGTTCTCCTAATTTATTACCCAGGTGAAACACTAATCTTCCTGTGAATTAAATTGTCATATTTCATATCTAATGCAACTGGACGCTTTCTATTTTTCTTATCATCAGTATAAGATAGATAACGACTGATCCTAAACATAAGGAAGCTAAGCTTGTAGTGAACAAGACAACATGCATTAAAAGGATAATAAACCATAAAATTATATTGACAAATACCAAATTATATGAAGATGTTGGTTTTGTGAGAGAAAGATGCAACAAAAACGTTGGCGACATAACATTATTAACGCAAAGTGGTATATTGACTGGGTGAAAAAATTGTCTTGGAACATGAATTTTCTGTAAGGAACGTCGAAATAGCACTTTTACATATCATCTTGCAAAACTTGCTGCATTTTTATTTCACTCATTCCCACGAAAAAATAGTATACAATAAAATTATACGACTTCCTCTACATCTCAAAGCTGGTCTGCAGTTCAAGAAAGCGAAGTTCGGACATGTCTGGAAATTTTCGGGTTCATATGTTCTCCTCATTTCTTACCCAGGTGAAACATTAATCCTCTTGTGAATTAAATTGTCGTATTTCATATATAATGCAACTGGATGCTTTATATTTTTCTTATCAATTCGGCAAATTCGGCAAATAATATCATTTCGTTTGTCCGGTTCGAGGAAACAGTCAAGGTACTTATGTTGGAATCTTAGTTGTTCTATATGAAGTTTTCGTTTGGTTTCCTTCCAAGTTTTGTATCAGAAAGTTAAACTTTTCAAATAAATCCTGAATTATAATTTTTGCTGCAGAAGATTGTCAACCATTTTGTTCGATTATGAAAGGGTTCGTTTGCAACATATAAGACAGTCAACGCTGAAGTAAAACTGTCTGGAACTTTGGGGCCAGTTTTTGAATTAGATGTAATGATTTTGAAAAGACTGAACGACTATTGTTAGTACAATGTAAACTTTATTTGACCTCGAGACTCTTATTTTATTACTTAGCCATGATAGCCAGTATAAGAGATACAAAAAGACAGAAGGGAAGTCCATAAATACATTATTTAATATACTAGAATATTTCTTTTCTAGGAATATTTGTTTCATACAATTTTCGAATAGCATCTTCCACTTTCTTATTTTCGTCTCAATGTTGAATTCCATACGTTTTGTTTTGCATTTGGTTGATTTTAGAAGTACT
>CAHIKZ030005533.1:2835000-2925000 GCA_903632075.3 Acanthosepion pharaonis
TAAATATCTTACATTCACTATTTGGTATTATTAACATCTTATATGGATGCTCTTTACTTAAGGGTTTTATATTAATTTGCCAAAGTAGTTCTGTATTTTTTATCCGTTTTTTTCGAGCGGTTAAGTTTTGTGCCAGATTTTTAAAGGGGTCTTTTATTTATCAATGACAACATTTTATGTACGAAGCTGAACGAACATATAACTGGCTAGCATTATGTTAAATTACAAGGCACAGAAGTCTATGTTTGTTTAAGTATTCTGCTTTCTGAAAATAAATTAATCTTTCATTCGATAGTAGTTTAACATCACCTGAAGTGACACAATTTTGGTGTTGAAACATAATTGTAATTGTATAGCGATTTTTCAACATTTTTAAAATCCTAATTCATATATATATATATATATATATATATATATATAGTTGAAAGTTTGCAACCCCCAAGATATGGTCATTGTTATTGTGAACAAATTTAAAATAAGCCTATTAAATGAACAGCCAAATACTAATTTGTAAAGTAGACATTCCAAGTAATGAACACACACACACAAAAAAAGGCTGTATTTTAATTATTTATTTAAAAATAAAAGGATTATTTCACCAAAACGGTAAATTTAAACATGTGCAAAAGTATGTAAACTCTTTTAGGTAGTACCTTGTGGAACCTCCTTTTACAACGATTACTTCAACGAAACGTCTTGTATCACCACTGACCTGTTTCTCGCATCTACATGCGATTTTTGCACACTCCTCCTTGCAAAACTCAGCCAATTGCGAGAATTTGTAGGGACATCTGGATGGAACCGTCAGCTTTGACTAACAACAAGATTTCGATTAGATTGAGATCCGGACTTTGACTATTATTATTGTTGTGGATTCCAGGTTGGAATCCGATACCAATAAATAACAAACGCCAGGAATGAATACATGAAAATAATGTATTAACGTAATAATCTAAACTGGTAAAGCAAGTTAGTAGTTCCAGGAATACGTGTTACTAGCAAAATATATATACAGTCTTTGGTATTGAAGTATCGCTGTATGACTTCTTACTGAGCCTACGTGCTCGTTCATTGTGACTCCTACAACACGGTTACCTCACCCTCACTCTTCCGGTTACCTACAACCTTTTACTCTGTTACTTTGGACTCGACTCTGTTCTTCGGGTATTCACTGGCAGTAGTATAAGTATACACTGGGTGAGTCCATTTGTATAAAAAGGGGTGGACCCCTCAACAGTTATCGTAAAGACAGATTTACTTTTGACATTAACGACACTGGAATCTATAGATATGATGGCGTAATTTTTCTTTGTAAAACAAGCCCACGAAATATTGACCGATTGAGAAAGAAACTGATAACATTTTTATAAAGATCACTAATTAAATATTACGACTGCCATCAATGCTAAAGTGATCAACTTTCTCGAACCATATACTAAATAACCAAATGACCATAGATACTTCAGTAATTAATCAAACCATCATCAGTACAAATGCTAGATAATTTATATAAATCAAGATTATGAGCCAACTTCAGTAATAAGGAAATATTTGATAATTGTCGAACAATCACGTGGTCAAGATAAACACTCAGTTGTGGAGCAAGCTGAGCGAATACTAATTCAACATTGAGAAAGAGTTATTTATGGTGCAATGGAGCATCTCATTATGCTAAAGTGGGATAGTCCATTGCTTGGGCTGTGATTGGCTGCTGGTACCTGAGTGGAAGTATTTCTATATAAATACCAGCTTGATTTCTCAGTTAGTTTGCAGGGTTTGTATTAAGTTACAACCTGCTTTATTTTTGTCTGCCAGCTGGACGCTAGCTGGGACTCTTACACCGGTAAGTGTTGTTTATTGTATTGTTATTCTACAATAATAATAAAAGGCTTTAGAATATATATAAATATAAATATATTTAGAGTATTTAGAAAAATAAAACAAATAATGTAAAAATAAACTGAAACGCAATAAGCCTAATCTATCTTTTAATCGTAATGTTCAAACTAATATCAGAAGTATTCTTCTAGAATTAATCCATAACTATTTTAACCATTGAACAACACTAAAATTTTTTTAACAAAAATAATGTTAAAATCAGCTATAATTGAGTTAATAGTATAGATAAAACCATATCCCAGAAGAACAAAATTAAACTAAATAAATACGTTTCCCACAAAGACAAAGTAATATTTCTAAAAAACAATGCAACTGTTGAAAAAGTATATCATCTGTCCCATAAATAATTAATGTATGACGAATGATATTGTATACCGAGTGAGCATACATTTCGGTAATTATGTTAATAATACACAAAAGGGACATTTTAAAAACACCACACAAAACGCCATTGGTTGTTTGCAGTAATGAAACTGGCCACAATTTTGATAAAGGGAATGCTACTTTGATTAAAAGAGAAAATAATCCATTGAGACGAAAATGCCTGGAAAGTGCCTTATCGCTAGTTCAGCCACGGTAACTTTGCGTCCAGGCTCTTACAATATATCACCTTTCTTGGTAGATTTTCTGTTGTCACAATGTGGAATAATCAGGAACAAAGGTGACAGAGAGAAAAAAAAAAAGGATACAGATGAAATCAGTTAGATTAAAAAAAAAAAATCCTTTACAATATATATATATATATATATATATATATATATATATATATATATATATATATATATATATATATGCCGGTGTAATTCTTCTCTGTAAAACTAGCCCACGTAATATAGACAGACTGAGAAAAGAACTTACAAATGTTTTTGAGAATCACGATTTTAATATTAAAACAACCACCCATGGCAAAGATATCAACTTTCTAGATCTGACATTAAAGCTGGATAATGGTTACCATAAACCATATACAACAAAAATATTCTTTCCAATTTTTTTATATTCATTTACATTTATTTGAACAAAGTATATATATATATTATTTCAATTTTATTTATTTATTAGTTTATATTATTAATTATTAATTTATATTTAATATATAATATTTTTTATTAAATTTACTTTATAACTTGACTTTAATAATTATTACATTAATTATTACTTCATTAAATATTTAATTATAATATTATATGTATAACTATTTGTATATTACTTATTTTAATGTTACTTTTAATTACTCTTTTTTAAAGGTTTTTATAAAAATAATTTTTAAAGAATCTTCAATTTTTAAATATTTTTTAAGTAAATTTCCTTATGGAAACTAGATGTTAACATTTTAAAATGTAGATCAAGTTTATTTTAACTGGTATCTGAAACTATACACTCCCCCTCTACTACCATGTAAATTGGTTTAAGCATTGTCTAGACAATTTGCTGCGTCGTCTGTTAAATTCTTCTTTCTTCTTTTCGTTTTCTTTTTTTTTCTTTTCCTTTTTTCTTCTTTCTCTCTTCTTCTTTCTTGTTTCTTTAGAGTCTAAAAATTTTAAGCTAACATTTTATTTTATTTCTTAACCCCTGGCGTTGACAAATCCTGTAAGGAAGCTCTTGTAGGGGTGAAATAGCTATTCAGATGCGGTAATATTGAATTTTCTTCTATGTAATTTTATATATATATATATATATATATATATATATATATATATATATATATATATATATATATATATATATAGTGTTGGCTCTGTCATTTGTAGTAGATAGGTTCCCTGCGAATTATGAAATCGAACAATCTTGGATGTTTCTTGAAACTATTACTCAAAACTTAGCATTCCATTTTAAAACTGTAATCCAAATTTTAATGCTTCCTTTACTGTCTAATCGAACACATATCAAAACTTTCTTGATAAGACGCAACGTATAATTACAAATGATAATGAACATATAATGGAATAAAATGTAGTTATTTTATGCCAAGCAAAAACGGAAATTATTTATGACACTCATATACGTATTTGCTAAAATAGTTTCAATTTAAAATAAGTTTGACCAACCGCATATAATTGAAATGCGGTCTGTGGATTATAATTTCTTTACTGCTGTAATGGTATATATACGAAGCCAATAAATAATTCTATACATATCAAGAACAATTTTAGGGAAAAACTAAAACAAAGTGGAATTTTTTTAAATGAGTTTATCTAACTATATTTCTGAAATGAGGTATTATGTACACTACATTATTCGGGCTATTGTCCTCATCTTTGTCGCCATGTTTATCACAATGTTTATCATATGCTAGGCCACAAAAATCTCCTGAGCCGACGAAGCATAGAAATGAATTTAATATGGGAATAAGGAGTACCAGAGAAAAGCGATAATAACAACAACAATTGCAATAGGAGCTCTGGTAAAGAAGATGAATGATAACAGCAAAAATTGCAACATGATCACTGATAAAAATAGTTGCTGAAGACATCAGGTTTATAATACCCAGAAATTCATACACAGATGTCCTCAAAGACACATGACACAGTGAATAAAGGACCCAAAGTGTGTGAGTTCAACACCTGATTAAGGCGGTGAAGAAATTTGAGAGGGGAATTAACAAGAGATAACTGACATCTGTTAGATGTAGCACGTGGAACTAGAACAATCTACCCCAGTGAGCGAAATAAAGGGTTCAGTTCAACATTTCAACCACCTGAAGAAGGCCAGGGCGTACAACGGCCGAAACGTTGTGGTAAACATGGCGACAAAGATGAGGACAATAGTCCGAATAATGTAAATAGATTTTATCTTAACATAAATTTTCTTATCTAAGCTCGACGTAAAATTTGTTAAAACTACATTTAACACAATAAAGGAATTAATACAAAGCAAATTAATAAGCTCAAATTTGTAAAGACAATTTACTCTATCACCTGTAATAATTACCACAAAGAATACATAGGGGTGACCGCAAGAATTTAAATAAGATATTATATGAACATAAAATGGATATTTTGCAAAACAATACAATCGATGCATTAGTTGTTCACCGTAATGTGTCTGGCCATAATTTTGATTCAAGAAATACTACACTAATTAAAGAAGGAAACAATTTACTCATGTGAAAATGTAAAGAAAGTGCTTGAATCGCTAGATCATCGACAGTAAATTTACGTCCATGTTCTTTCATTTCACCTTTCTTGGCAGATCTTCTGTTATCACAACGTGTGATATTTAATGACAAAAGAGATTGACACATTGGCAAAAGAAAAAGAAACAATAAAGAATCGGCTGGACTATATAATCAATGCATATTATTATTTTCATTTAAAGTTCTCTACTTTTCCTCTCCTTAGTGCCCATGTGTAAACTGAACAATGTCAAAATCACTTTAATCCGATGAAGAACTAAGGATGAAAAGCGGTAGACGGAAATATTTCCCAAGTCATATATACCATTTAAACAGAGATAGCAGAAAGAGAAATCATGTGAGAGAGAGACGGAAGATAGATGGAAACAGAACAGATAAAGAGAGATACTTATGAGCAGACTTTTACAGAAACTTAAATAAAGAAGACAGACAGTAACCTACATGGACAGAGACAACAATAAGTATAAATAACTTGAACTGGTTGATATTTTATAAATTTCGGTTTTTCCCCTTAAGATGTTTTTTTTCCCTAGGAGACAACTTCGTTTGTGTTTTTTTGTCTGATATTTTTTGCATTCGTTTTCTTCTGTTTCATTGAAAATGTTTTTCTTTCCTTACCACAGCCTGACAAATCTATCATAAATCGAGGCAGTTTCTGGCTTGTTTTTTATTTGCTTGAATATTTCTCTTTTTTAGCATCCTCCTACTCAAGTGTGTCGGGACATATTTTAACAAAGTTTTTGATTTGATTGTACTATTTTTATTTGTGATGCTTCTACCCCCAAACAAATACATTTAAAAAATCAAGAGAAGGAAGGAATGGCAGAAAAGAGAAAGTGGAAAAGAAAAAAAAATAATACTAATGAATTTTATTGACGCACAGAAAACTAAATTGACCTTCCTTGTATTATGGTGTTGTCGCAATGTGAATATTTCTTTAGTAGCAGCGTTCTAAGGGTCATTTGAGCAGTAACAAATGAAGTGGGCCTTAAGTAGTTATCCTGCCATACTAATTATTATAGATTTGACTGAAAATTACTTTTGTTCTATATGAGTTCAACAGTTGTCTAGTCTATAAGGTACATAAAAGATATACTGTTAGATTTGTAACGATGTCGGGAATAATTCAGTCCCAGTTTAAGTCTGTCAGTTTCATTTACTCTTTTGTATTAATGACCATTTAAAACGTTTCAGCAACTTTTAGATTTGAATGTTCATTATTTCTATTGCTATCATTTAATACATTTTAACACTTATAAATGCCAGATATAGTTTGTTCATTTTTCAGAAAAATCCGGTTAGTGGCAATGAGAAATTTATAATAATTACTGGAAAATAAATTATCATACCCTATAATGGTTGAATACACACTAATCAAACACAGTCGAAATTCATAATTTCTGACGATTAGTCAGTTACCATCTGACTGTCACTTTGGGCTTTCTCAATGATATTTTAGAAATGTAGATATAATCAGCGTTAGAATATCCCAGCATCGATTACTAAAATAAGTAAACGACAATAAAGACCGCAGACGACCTTTGACCAAATTCATAGTCTTGCTAAAAAAGTCATGTGCAAATTAATACGAGATCCATTAGACAATAAGTTAATTAACCACATAATTAAAGTTATCATGCGGATTCTGATTAAAAGAGTGTGGAGGAGAATTAGAGGGAAAATATGACAAGAATAATGTGGCTTTGTCAAAGACATTGGAACAAGAAATACAATCTTGAAAAATTAGAATGCTTTCAGTGTGAGTAATACCAATTAAGAAAATGTACATCTTTGTTTCATATACGACGACAGAAGAATCTGATAGGTTTAAACTGTGAATAAAAACATGGTTTATTTGGGACAAGGATCCAGAACAACCTGCATACGAATAGAAAAGTGAAATTGTGTGAATATATATATATATATATATATATATATATATATATATATATATATATATATATATATATATATAAGGCACACATACAATACATATATACATACATACATACACACATATACATACCGGACGTCGTTTATTTGTTTATTTATTTGGATTAAATTATTTTGCTTGTTTTTATTTATTTTATTTTTTTATTTTTTATTTTTATTTCTTATCTATATATTTATTTATTTTATTTTAGTCGGTGTTTTATTAACGTAGTAAAAATTGTTTATATCTCTTATTTAATAGTTTTGTTTTGTTTTTTTTAAATCTATTTATTCACTATTGGGGTTGATTGCTGTAGTTTATTCTAAATATTATTTTGGCGTGAGCACTTTTTAATTTGTTTATTACTTCATTTATTTATTTGGATTGATTATCTTTACTTGGTTTTTCTAACGGTTAATTTATCGGGATCGGTTTTTTAGTTCATTTATTTATTTGGATTAATTTAGATTAATTTATTTTACTTGTTTTATTATTTTTTTTTATACTGTATATTTTTATTTACTATTTTTGGTTTTTAATTTTTAAGTAATGTAGAAATTTTATCGTTATATAACAGTTATAGCTATGTTTTCGTCCGACTTTTGGTTTGATTGTTATAGTCTAACTAATATTTTGGTTATAATGGTTCGTTAATTTGATTATTATTTACTTTATTTATTTGGGTTCATTGATGTTGTTTTTTATCTATTTATTCTATTTCGTCTATTCTAACGGGTGTGATTTGGTAATTTGTTTGGGTTAATTTATTTTACTTATTTTATTGTCATTTATTTATTTATTTATTTTATTTTTCAGTTTTCGATTGTTAAGAAAGGTAGTAAAACGTGTTTTTATGTCTGCATTTTGAGATGAGTTCGGATCGCTTATTTAATAATTTATTTTGGTCTGGGGAGGCAATGATAGCAATTTTTTCTCTAAGCAAAGTTTTCAAGTTTTTGATTGGTTGATCTTTTCCTTATTTTCCAAGATATTTTTGGTGTGATGCAAGGGGTGAATGTGGTAAGCAGATATTGTTTGACAGATTGGCTTCTGTTTTTAAAAGCATTTTATGATTAAATTTTACTCTCGTCAAAGTATCCTCCTTTTGCCTTGATTACTGCAGCACAAATTTGTGGCATTCGTTGCAAAATTTTCTCAAAGTTTAAGTTTGATAATTTATTACATTCTTTTTTCAATTAATCTAAGACATCTTTTTAATTCTTTTCAATCTTCTGCCAAGTGCATCCCATGTTAATTCTGGTGTTGCTCTCAAACTTTTGAATTGTAACGTATATATATATATATATATATATATATATATATATATATATATATATATATATATGTATTATGTTTCATTGAATGATATAGCCATATTGTGTCTACGTATTTGTATACTGATCCTTTCCAGTTGTCTAATCAGTTTCTTGATGTTAAAATGAATTTTGTATGTGTCTTTACCGTGAAGACATTGGTTAAATGGTAGGATAGATTCGGCTCTTTAGCCTTGGATAGAAGCACGTGAAAGAGATAACAAGCTTTGCATTCCAAAATATGGAGAAGGCAACGGAAATGCCATATCAATTCATAGAAATAGAGAGCCATGGTTCTCTCTACCCTGAAGGCACACCCATTGCTCGGGTAATGAAAGCTTTCATCGAATCAATCATATTCTGAGAACATTAATTAATCTCTCCTTCAACAACGCCCGACGTGTAATATACAAGAGCATTTAGATTTAATGAATTCAGTGGCCACCATTCCTTGGTTGCTGGACTTCACGAAATTAACCACAGTACTAGATTGGCTGCTTGGTCTCATCTCTAAAAGTTTTATTCAGAGGTTCACAGCTGTTCCTATCACCTTTGCGTTGCCAGTAGCATTCAACCAAAAACATGACCTGTCCTCCACTATTCACTGCTCCTAAAACCATCACAGAAGCGGAAAACATGACGTGTATAACGACACATAAACACCATTCCCCTGGTTCAAACGCCAGCTTCTTCTGGATGTTTCAGCTTGTTCAGTAATCATTTTTCTTGGAGCAACTGTTGTTCATATGTGTGTATGCCTACAGGAACTGACATTTTTGTACCGAATGTCCTCATGTCCTAAATTGCAGATTGTGCCCTCGGAAACATAGCAATGGTTCTTAAAATTGTTCCGGAATTCGCATCGATAATTTTTTTTGCGCCTGCTGTGCTAAATTTGGTTTTCCTGATACTGTCAAAATGCTGTTAAAGTTTTTTGCGCTTCATTACAGGCAACACATCCTCACTTGAGGCTACCAACATTTCTGATCACACATGATCTGGCGATTTTCAAAAACGCACAATATCAAAATTGTTGGGCTTTGCTGGTGTCGAAACAATTGCAGCATGTCGTTTCATTTCAGGCGTCAGCTGATAGTTTACCATTAATGCACTGAAAAGGCAAAGGTACATTAACGGATTATCACACAACTGCAGATGCCCAGTCACATTTTCCCGAACCCCATATATATATATATATATATATATATATATATATATATATATATATATATAAAATAGACAATTATTTTAATATATTTTATAGATACAAATATTTAAGTAAATGCTTTGTTTATAATAAACAGTTTTAACAACATTTACTGGCTTGAATGTCCGAGAAGTTTCATAGAATATATGTATCCTCCGACAGAATCGAACCTGTATCTTACATGGAATCGTCGTATAGCCTGACATGCTATACCATTTAGCTACAGTGGAAGCGTCTGTTGCGCAAAGTTAAATTACTGTTTTTAAACTACAAATTTCCCATTTTTTCTCTCGAAAGCTCATATCTGCTCAAAGTGTATCTTAACGCAACAGATGACATGATATGTTATGAAATGGAATAACTCCGACAATTATTTTAATATATTTTCTGTTTATACGTTGTTTTTTTTTTTTTACTAAAAGAGTGCATTTACTTAAATATTTGTATTTATAAAAATAATGAGTGTCAGTTATGCCAGTTATTGATAATTCCTGCTAAATTTATGCATCATTACCAAATTCAATGATTTAACTTAAGGCCACTAGATAACAGTAACACATGAATAACCAATACCTATATTTATTAAACTACCATCTTGAAAGCGGTGGTTTTATGTCTTTGCAGTGTATTTTATATTCAATGCATTATGATTTTTCATATTTGGTTATAATGGCTGGTTCCTATTCAAACATATGTTTAATTGGATTAAAATATATATTCCTATAGCCTATAAATAAAAAAAATATATCATTTGTGTTGTGGTAGGATCCACCTAATTTGCATAGTGGAGTACCGACCATATAAATATGCTTGGTACCGGGAAAAGAGGGAGGAATCAAGAGATTCAACCAGAGACTCTGCCCGACTGCGACTCAGTCAACACATTCTCCAGGAACGGTCTTACCAGGAATATACAAAAGACTATATGTAAATATTGTGTACACTTTCTTGTTTCAATACATTTTGTTCTAAGTAC
Organism: Acanthosepion pharaonis; assembly: GCA_903632075.3. Classification (NCBI taxonomy): domain Eukaryota; kingdom Metazoa; phylum Mollusca; class Cephalopoda; order Sepiida; family Sepiidae; genus Acanthosepion; species Acanthosepion pharaonis. Next base: position 2,845,465 of record CAHIKZ030005533.1, read on the forward strand.
ATGTTGTGTTGCATTATTATTCCATGCATTAGTCAAGTTTCAACAATTTGTTAGCATAATAAAATCTGAGACACACCTGGAATTCTATGAAAGGAATAAAACTTGAAATTATTAATTATTGCATTATTCTGACACTTCACATACTTTAAAATCTCCACAATTTCCCTTCAGGAATTTGGAAATTTCTCTCAAATATTAACCAGACTTATAGAGGTCCACAATTTCTGGTGTCTTGGTTGATTCCTTTTAATGTCTCATGTTTTCAAGAAAAGATGGACCCAGTTTGGACATATCTGCAAATACATCCATAGGATCAGCTTCAATCGATCGCATGATATCAATTTGCCTATCAAAAACTCCTAAAGCAGTTACATAATTCTTTGAATATTCCAAGATTTGTAATGGGACTACCAACTTAGTTGAATGGAAACTTCTAACCTGAATGGAATGCAATGAAGAAATAAATCCTGAAATAATTCATAATCTTTACAAGTATTCAGTAATTTGACGTACTTAAAACATTAACACTGACCTAAGACAATGAATTTTTACGATGAACATATTACAATGAGTTTTCATGTATGTAAACACCTAAGTGAAACTCCTTGTATATACAATAATTTGAGGTTTTCAATCACTAGTCACGATTGTAATTATATAATTTGATCTTCTTTTATATAGATATTTTGCATTGCCTTTCTTACAAATAAAACAGCCTACTAATCATATTGTCTAACAGGTGTTTTGAATGAACTTGAACGATGAAAGACAACCTCACAAATACTGAGCAAAGATTTCTAACCACTTCATACAAACCAAGCCAGATAACTTTCTTGAAAACAGAAAAAATTCTATAATAATCTACTGGATAATGTTCAATAAAGCCAATGTTTCCTCTGTAGAAATCACGACTCAAATTATTCACTTATCAAATTATACACTTATTGCAGATATATATATATATATATATATATATATATATATATATATATATGCAATAAGTGTATATATATATATATCTGCAATAAGTATATATATATATATATATATATATATATATATATATATATATATATATATACAGAGAGAAAGACAGAGATGGCAGATAAACGTTTCGATATCTTGTTATTTAGATCAAACTGTGTCAAATTGAATGCTATTGTCACTTTTGATGATATGAAACAGTTACCAGTCTTCAGAAGTCAACACCAAACGGTAGTTGAGAGAAAGGTCAATTGACTAAAATATAGATTGAGGCAAGGTTGGGATATTTGTTTTATACACCCGCTGGTAAAACAGGAGAAAGACAATACATATAAAATACTTCTCATTTATTGTACAGAGAGAGAGCGAGAGAGAGATATTGGTAGAGAGAGAGAGAGATATATATATATATATATATATATATATATATATATATATATATATATATATATATTGGTAGAGAGAGATTGAGTGAGAGAAATAGAGATAGAGAGAGGGCAGACAGATTATGTTGAAACTATGAAACACTAATACAGGTCCGAGCAGCAAATTGGCGCTAGGATAAGATGATTAGCCACTAGTAGATGTATTTCTGCTATTCACTTATCTCTTCTTTGCTCTCTAAGTTGGTCTAGTCAAGTAAATAGCTTTTCCGGTTTTTGTCCTGCCTGGTTTAATTTACATTCACATTTATCAATCATGCTTTGGCATCCAAAGGAATTCAAGACGAAAAGTTTAGCTCCAGCATTATCATTCCGTTAAATATCTTTATCTTGTGATGTAAGCATACAGAAATACATAGATAGACGTAAAAATATTGTGATAGATAGATAGATAGAAAGAGACTGAAACTGATAGATAGATAGGTAGATAGATAGATAGATAGATAGATAGAAAGTGACTGAAACTGATAGATAGATAGATAGATAGATAGATAGATAGATAGATAGATAGAAAGTGACTGAAACTGATAGATAGGTAGATAGATAGATAGAAAGTGACAGAAACTGATAGATAGATAGATAGATAGATAGAAAGTGACTGAAACTGATAGATAGGTAGATAGATAGATAGAAAGTGACTGAAACTGATAGATAGATAGATAGATAGATAGATAGATAGATAGATAGATAGAAAGTGACTGAAACTGATAGATAGGTAGATAGATAGATAGAAAGTGACAGAAACTGATAGATAGATAGATAGATAGATAGATAGATAGATAGATAGAAAGTGACTGAAACTGATAGATAAATAGATAGATAGATAGATAGAAAGTGACAGAAACTGATAGATAGATAGATAGATAGATAGATAGATAGAAAGTGACTGAAACTGATTGATAGATAGATAGAGAGATAGATAGAGAGATAGATAGAGAGATAGATAGATAGATAGATAGATAGATACTGAAACTGATAGATAGATAGATAGATAGACAGATAGATAGATAGATAGATAGATAGATAGAAAGAAAGAAAGAAAGTGACTGAAACTGATAGATAGATAGATAGATAGATAGATAGATAGATAGATATGAAAATACATTTATGGATAGATATGAAAAGACAATAATAGATAGATATGAACATACTGATGCAGATTGATAGATATTAGCAAAAACAGATAGATAAATAGACAGAGATTAAGATTGTTAAATAGTTAGATGTAAAATGGTAGTTATAGATACATATGAAAAGACAATAAAAGACATGTATGAATATATTTTGTACATTGATAGATATTAACATACTAAGAAAGGCAGACATATAGACAGATAGATAGATAGATAGATAGATAGATAGATAGATAGATAGATTATTTGCTGTAATAACCACGTTAGATATAACATGAAAATGATCATCTTTGTTTATAGGTTTTAAGAGTTTAACACTTCATATTTTCTATCGGCCCAAGAAGAAAATGTGACCACTAATGGTGTATTATTCCAGAAACCGATGTTTTGTCTACAGTTTTATATACCACTTTTGCAAGTTGTATAGAGAGATTGACAGATTGGTATGAAAAGTTTTTGAAAGATAGATAAATAGATAGATAGATGGCAATAACATTGGTGCTTTAATTAGCTTTAAATAATCTATATAATTATAACTAAAACATTACAATGAGCACACGAAATGTTTAGAAAATTACATCGCTTTGTCTTTCATTTAATCATTCCATAAACCTGAAAAATGATCACACGAGGAATTGCCTCTGATATGAAACATCATTACGAATTTATGTCTTTGTAGTTATAACAAATGCTCCAATATGCAATTTGATAAATGAATCCAAACACAATAAGTTTGGCTATAACACGAAACAACATTTCATTAACAGAGATTACAAAATGACAATCAACTTATGAATTACAATATTAAAATTGGGTAAGGGTTAATTTCAGGTGAATATAAGTTGATTTATCACCATAATTAAGTTATCTTAACAAGTCTGCAACAAGTGGTGAGAGTAATTAAGATAATTGAAGGAATTAATAATCAGTGGTATATAGCAATGCAAATGAAAAAGGAAAGATAAGAAAGAAAATGATGTGTAAGTGAACGCATAAAGCCATACTTAATGGAGAAAGACTCCCATGGAGCACTGAAGTTCTATATCTGACACATGTAGAAGAGACAGGATATAGTTCAGGCTGGATATAACATTGGAAGCCGGATCTAGATAAAGATTGTAATTTAACTTTAAACGGAAAATGTCTTGACAGAATGGGTTTCTTGTAAATATGCTTCCAGGACCAAAAGAAAAATTTGGTTATGACAAGTCAAAAAATACACCGTGTCTATGTATTATGTGATTCACTCCAGGAAATACCAGATTCTCTGAACTGAATTTAATTTCAATAAGGAACATCAATTCTAAAGAGGTGTTGATTTAGATATTTAGAAATATTTGGCCATTATAAAACAAAGGATATACCATGCCTGTGTAGAAAGTTATTCCAACAAGGAAATACCAGATGGCCTGAGTTAAATTCAATGTCAATGTGTAACATTTTCTCAAGCGAGGAGCTGATTTCAAGAAAAAGAATATGCATTTTCTGTGTATCAATCATATCAATAAATAATATTTACTCTATCTAGGAGTTGATTTTGAGAGGAAGAATTTGCCATCTTTGCGTATCAATCATACCATTTGTTCTAACAAGAGTTGATTTCTTGTGAAAAAATATACTATCTCTGTGTATCAATCATATCAATAGGTAACGCTTGATCTAAGAGAAGTAGACCTGTAGGGATTCCTGTAAGTACTGCACACATTCAGAGAAATAACAAAATAGGCTTTGCATTTGGTGCCATCAGAAGAGCCAGGTGTAGCTGAGGGTTGACCTAGAAGGTGACCTCATAGTAAATAAGTGTAGACTCATGAATCACTTCTTGTGAGTGATGTACACAAGTACAGTGCTGTTCGATAAAAGTGACTCACCTGATTTTTGTACTAAATGTTCTCTTCTCCGATGAAACGAAAGTTGAGCTAAATTTAAAGGATAAGTGATCTAAAATCCGAAGAAGAAGCTTTGAAAGCTCTTTGAATTTAGCAGTAAGTACTGTCAAGCATCCGTTCAGTATAATGTTCTGGGGATGCTTTTCTTTTCATAGAACTGGTTTCTTAAAACCTATTGAAAAGACCCCCAGAAGCGAGCAGTACAAGAGAATTTTAGAGTCTTGTCTGCTCCCTTCTGCTGAAAGGGTGCAAATCGACCTCACCAAGATCATTTTTATGCAGGATAATGCCCCCTTTCACATATCAAAATTGATGAAGGAATACTTTGATGAGAAACAGGTGAGTGTTATGACATGGCCGCTCCAATCTCCTGACCCATAGAAAACTTATGGAGCATTATAAAGTACAGGCTCTCGAGAAAGCAGTTGAGCAACAAAGAGGATTTGATTGTGAATTTCATGGAATTCAATACTTGGAGATGAAATTTGCCAGAACCTAATCAAGTCAATGCCAAAAAGGGTTGAAAAGGTTATTCAAAATAAATGAGGACTCATAGATTATTAAATATTTCGAACAATATTACCTATTATAAATAAATTATACCTCTATTATTCTTTATTTAAAGCTGTTCGGTTATGTTTCTATTGATTACTAGTTTCAGGAAATAAGTGAGTCACTTTTTTTTAACAGAGATTTTCCCTAAATCTCATTTATATCCAAAATTATAATTATCAATAGAATACCTTAGGGTGAGTAAACTTTTTTACTAGGTGGTCAGGAAGGGGTCTTTATATTAGTAAGATTAAAAACTAGTTTGATCCCATAAACAATAAGCGAAAAAAATTTTAAGTAAAAAAAATCAGGTGAGTCACTTTTATCAAACAGCACTGTATATCAACCAGATGGCAGGAAGATATAAAAGCAGCCCACATATACAAAGTGTCTTACATCCTTGTAAGAAGTATATCCATGTTCGAAGAAAATCTGCAGAGTTAGATGCACTCACATCGATATTAACTGGTAATTTTTGAAGTTGAATAATCGATAATTTTACATATGAGAGAAATTGAAAACGTTTCTCCTGTGATTTGTTGAAATATATCAGTGGAAACTTGTAATTTTTTGATAATTTAGTATTATGCAAATATTCTTTCTTCAATTGTTTTCTATCTAATTGTAAAGAATATTATATATGCTTCCTCTGAATATTTAACTTTTGGGGAGAAGCATTTAATTCTGCTATTCCAGTCTTTCAGAGATTTCTTCAGATCAGAAAAAAAAGAAAGATGTTTGGTGAGTAAAGATGCAAGAATCCTTAATTGCATCAACATTTGACGTTTTAAAAAAATATCTATAAAGCAAATTTAAAATAGTTAAAAAAAATAATTGGAACAAATTGCCTAAAACTTGATGTGTACCTATCGTAATTCCAAGAGGTCGTGACATTTTCCCAATTAAACTGAAGTTTTGTGAATGGATTTAATCTGTTTAAAACGCAATTTATAATGAATAAAAATACAGTATAAATAAAACAGTCACTAAAAATCATGGCGAAAACAATCTTTAACATATATGTTTTGAAGGGAAATTGTTGAAGATTTCAAATGAAGAGAAGTGAGTAAGAAATGTTCCCGGGGGGTGTGATCGAAGACATGAAGAGATGAGAGAGTCAGCTGAAGATAATTTCTAATGAACGGAAAGCAAGCTTTGGCTCTATTAACCAATAAACATAAAATTCAAAAACAGTTGTTTGAAAGTGAATGTTAGATAATTTGAAGAGTGTTTTCAATCCAGAATATTTAATAAAATAAAGCCAATTGTATCCAAAAATGAATTGTCATCACTTTGTCTAGTGTTACAAAGGCTGAGTTGATCACATTTTACTAAATTATCTTTAGTGGTGAATTTTAATTTAAGTTGGTCATAAATGCAACTGGAAATTGGCTTCAAAGACACAACAAAAAAACTTTCTGATTGTTTTTTTTTTTTTTTTTTGGTCATTATTGAAAATGGTGTAGGGGAATTAAACTATTAGGTCTATTCTCATCCAAATAAAAAAAAATGTGAAAAATAAACAAATTAAATTATTTTGGAATTCCATTTTGTGGAATGCCTTCTAGTGCCCAGAGACTATAATCTGATGGAAATTTTATCTTCCGGTAGTGGATATCCCTTGCAATTTAATTTGGCCCAAATAAAATGACTTCCAAGTTAGAGTTTTGCCAGGACAATCGCCGGGCCTGAAAGAAAATTAAAACGTGTGGAGTTTTATGTCCTCAATCTGAATGTTCTCAGAAAACCTTTGTGGAATACCGTCCAAATACAATGGATTCCATGGCTTTGATTTATTACAGAAAAATGATTACATGTTTATCACGTTTCAAAAGTAGCCAGAAGATTACAGTGGGTGAGCTGTTAACAGCGTGGAAATTGGAAACGTCGAAACAAGTTCAAATTCCCGCTGAAACAATCTGTCTTCACTTCATACCAATTACCTCGGGGAAAAAAACACACACACACACACATATATATATATATATATATATATATATATATATATATATATATATATATAATAATTGTATATTTGGGCAACACACCCTCCTTTATACAAGTTTCATTAAAGACGACTCTAAAGGCACTATGATTAAGCCTTTTATTTAATTTTTGCTTGTGTTTTCACAAGCGTTTTCTTTCTGGACACAAAGGGAACAGTTTTGACAGTTGTACGAACACTAAAAATTAAATAAAAAGCTTAATCTGGTCAGTTGTCTTTACGATAATTGTATATATATATATATATATATATATATATATATATATATATATATATATATATATATATAAAATTAAAAACTAAAAATTCTTGAATCCATCCATATTAAAATATTGAAACCAACCCTTAGTAAAATTAATCACGAATGCTGCACAAATGTTTTTAAAATCTTTAAAGTAGATAGTTTAAATACCTAGGTTTTAACTAATATTTTAAATAGTTTTTTCGTTAATCAAATATTTAAACATTACAATAACTTGTTTACCTCCCTTGACGTTTACACGTGGAACTATATAATAAAATTTAAAATTGTACAGTACATAAATTTAGTGTCTTTCACTTAACACATAAAAATTTAATTTTCAGATGAACATAACAATTTTGTCTTTGAAAAAGGATGAACACAACAATATTTTGTTTTAGAAAAAAGAAGACCCTCATGACGACATTATACTAATGTGAAAAGTACTCAGAATAAAATAAATATACATCAACATGGTAATTTTCTTTCTACTTTTAATAAAGATACGAAGAAACTTGTCTGTAATTATGAGAAGATCTTATTAAAAATAAGTAGATAAAACTTAAATTATTTAATGAGACATGTTTTAATGAAAACATGCTGCCAAAATATACGTAATATATATATATATATATATATATTGTCCATACAGCTATATAAGGCAGAAAAGACTCTATAGCTTTGTTTGTCTAATTACGCTACTATTTTATCAAATAATATTTGTAGAAAAAAGGAAGTTGTAGAGAGCCATGTTCTCTTAGAAAGGGGCTCACATTAAGCATTATTCTATGTTTTATTTCTATCTATGTGTGCATTTATATGATTGCTAGTAGATTATTTGGCGAGTTCTAGACAAAAGATTAATGGAATCTGATGATCTGTTTTTGCACAGTTGAACAAGTTTAATCATGGTTCTTTTCAAAACAAATTACAGGGATTTCTTCGTCTTGACAAAGCTAAGCAGAGATGTCAAAACAAAGAAAGATAGAAGCACCAATGATAGATTATTTCCCATGTACACTGTTTCTATGGCAATTAAAATGAATACCAAAATAACTATTCAAGAAATTATCGCTAGTCTTGTCGATCAAAAATGTTTCGCAACAAAGTCCATTCTGTTATCTAATTGGAGTAACACACAATATAGGTTTGTTAACATTCTATAAACTTTAGCGCTTTTAATTCGCGGATGTTCAAGAGCACATGGGAATGCAAACCATTTAAAGAAATTAATCTGAATATGGGTTTCACGATTTACAGGGGAAACAATTCGAATATTCTGACAGTGGCAATTTGCTAATTCGATGAGAAGGGCTTTCGCATTCCGTCTGTGAGAAGTAAATAATATTAAGAATCAAGTGATTAATTTTAATATTCTTCAAACTTGTTCATTCCATTTTCAATGTTTCTGTAGTTCCGTATTCTTCAGTTGTGTAGATGTTACGTATATGTCTTATAGTGTTAGCGTTTATGTATGTATCAATTTAGCTATTAAAGGAGTAAAAATTCTAGGGACCACTGTTTTATAACATCAGAAAAATTATATTAGCCATAATAATAAATAGGCGATTCCGTTTTCGTTCCTGATAAACATTATTTAAGCCAGCATTGGCCGAGGCTTAGCATTTGAATGTCAGTCTCTTACCCACGACCACAACATAGTTTTCCTATGCATTTTCTACAAATATTACCATAGCAATTGTTCTAATGAATGTTTCCCTTGGTAACTCAATCTCATGAATTAAAGTGTATTACTGGATTGGCAACTAGGTTTTGTGTTTTTTTTAAATAGCAAAAGTGTAACAATAAGTTCTATTCTAATAATTTATTCTCTGACATTTCTCACCAGTAAAGCCCCCCCCGCCACTTCCCGCCTTATTTCCCTGTCACCTAAATTCTTCAAAAATTTCAATGGAACATAAATTGATATCGGTCTCGCTGTTCATTTATTGTCCTTTCGATTTACTACCATTCTCTCATCTTCCTTCACTCTAGTTAACACTTTGTCGTTTAGTGGCATTGATGCCTCACATAGGGTAAAATAATTAAGAAAAGAAACCTCTTCTTTGCTCATAGTTCACGATTAATTAATCAGTGACATATATATATATATATATATATATATATATATATATATATATATATATATACACACACACATATATATATATATATATATATATGTATATATATATATAGGTAACGATACTGTCTCGAAAAACCTTCGAATTTTTGATTTGCCAGTAATCAAATCAATCTCGAAGGAAAAAAGGTTTTTTTAAAAAAAGGAAGAGCTAGAAACATGAAAGTCTGTAGAAAAAAATCGCTGAGATACAGGTTTAAAGCGCAAAGAAAAAAAAAACCCGACACGAGTAAACAACTAACTAACAAAACAGCTCAATACAACCGTAGAGCAGACCTAGATAAAACTAGTGAGTCAGACAAACCTTAGCGGATCGTCAGGGAAAGCTGGCCGAGGCTTAGCATTTGAATGTCAGTCTCTTACCCTGACGATCCGCTTAGGTGAAACCTGGGTAGTTTTGTCTGGTTTATATATATATATATATATATATATATATATATATATATATATATATATATATATATATATATAAGTGATAGAATTTGGTGGGATTAGAATAATCTTTTATTAGTAATTCATTGAGTCTAGACAAGTGCTTTCTGCATTCGGATGATGATTCTTCTACACTCAGTGAATTACTATAATGAATATATATATATATATATATATATATATATATATATATATATATATATATATATATATATCACTGATTAATTACTAATAATAATTAATATTTTTTTGCATTTATATATATATATATATATATATATATATATATATATATATATAAATGCAAAAAATATTCATCTTTTATATTTACTTCAATTTTGCTTTTAATATCTCCACTTTCTTTTTCATACACTGTTTACTTTACCTGCTCCATCTCACTTTCTTTTTTTTTCTTTTTTTCTTTTGCTGGCAAACAAATGTAATCCAAGAATTTGAAAATTTCTGGAATAGCTCTCAACTATTACATGTGTTATTCGAAACATTTCCATCATATTTTTTCATAACTGCCGGTTTTGAATGATATTTTTTATTAATATTCCTCCATGTATTATTTTTTAGCCAGTCTTGAGAATATGCTTGCAATTTGTTCTTTTAGTTTGTTTATTAACTCCTGTTGGTACTGACAATGATCATATTAACCGTTTCTTTATAAGGACACATTTGACATTCATTGATCTTTCTGGCAGCATTACATTCGGTTGAAGTTTATAAAATCTTTCTCTTCAAACACACTTGATATAGAGGAAATAGGTTTTGCATGTCCAGTAATTGTTATTGCTCTTTCAACTATTGGTGGAGGCTTCCTCCTTAACTTTTACTTGATGTGGAATGTCAAAATCTTTATTATGTCTGTCATTTTTCTCTCCTCTAGTTATATGTACTATTCCTTTTAATTGTTGCTGTTTTTGTCAGTCAGTCTTCAGGTGAGGTGGTGTCTGTTATTTGCTACAGTCATTTGTTAGTGATTCTGTGGCATCATTCCACAAGATTTGAAGAAGTTTTGCTTGAAATCAGCTTTAACCATTGAGCTGAGAAAGTGAGTGTATACATCTGACTGTTTAGATATTATGTTGTCATACATGAAATGATTCATTTTTTGGCTGGTCAATGATCCAGTCATCTAACGAATTAACGTCCCTAGTATATAACAAAGTCTTGACTTATTCCTGAATCTTTTCCTTTCCAGATAAATTTTTCTTTGAATATATTCTTACTCATAAGCCCAGTGAAAATGAATACACTGAAACAATGCCATATAGTCTTAGAGTATAAGTACAAACTGAAAAAAGAGACCATTTTTGTATTGAATCATTGCATGCAATGAGAAATAGATACACTATGACAAGAATAACAGAGTAGGCCAGTGGTTAGATGCAGGTGAATCGCTAAAACAATACCCCAAACCTCCACTGCACACTACAAAGTTAATGGTTACTACATGGTGGTCTTTCATAGAAGTTATTCATTTTTCATTCTTAACTCAAAGGAAAATAATAACCGCAATCTCATATTGAGTGTATGCATGAAAAATTGAAAATGAAACATCCTAGACTTATGAAAAGGGATGACCCAATTTTGCTGTATAACAACACACAGTCATACTCTTCTCAATCAACTGTCCAAAAGATGTATAACCTGAATTAAAAAAAATGGCTCCATCCTCCATATTCACCTAATATTTCTTATACTGATGTTGTATCCTTAAAGAAGTTACCATCAGACGAATGTAGTACTTGAATGAAGGAACAGCAACACACACATAGATGAAAGAAAGAGAGGTTTATTGTAAAAGAGAATACACTACTGAAAGACAGTCTATCGGGTGGCAACCCCCAGGTATATCCTGTGCCCACTATATATATAACTACTGATATTAGTAAGTTCACATAAGCAATAGGGAGTGTGGGATATTTCACGGCAAAAATTGATTATCATGTATTTAATTATTTCGAGCTTTTCATATGGAATAAAATATTTTCCAATAAGGAAGCAGTAATTGAAGCTTTTAAACTCTTTATCATATCAAAGAATGAAAGCTTTTTTAAAGATGGAATCAAGCATTTGTATGTTGGAAAACATTCATCAACATGGTGCCTATTTCAACTAAATAAAATATTTATATATTTCCTATAAAGTGCGTCATTTCATGTTTGACAACCCAATAAATGTATGCCATTCATATACAGTTTCGATCTGATGAGGCTATTCAGTGACATGTCTCAAGTTTTAGGTTAATGTTTAGTTTTTGTAGCAATTTGCGTTGTTAGATGAAACTACCCTAGAGCAGGTACCCTAAACTACCCTTTGTTCAGTTTCTTTGACTCCGATACTAAAATTGTTATAATACCAAAGTATTAAAGTGTCTATTATTTACTAATTCTGCATACTGAATATTTTATGATAGATTGAGAGTAAGTACTGTCACTACTTAAAATTCCAGTCACTGCTGAGAAAGAGAAAGGGAGAGAGAGAGAGAAAGAGAGAGAGAGAGAGAGAGGAGAGGGAAGAGTTCAAAGTGAATAAGAAAGCTTAATCTTAGAATCCTCTTCTGTATTAATAGAAATAAAAAAATATTTTGAATAATAAATGCTATGATGAAATATATTTAATCTCTATATCATCTGAAGTGTCCATTAGATTACTAAATGCTAGAGCTGAATTATTCCTCTAATATGACAATGGGAAATGTATTAGTGCATGTCTTCAATGCAACGCTAAGAGCAATGTACACTGGAGTGCCAAAGTTTTAGATGAACTACATAAAATGATTATGCACCTTTATTTTATTAGGAAGCTAAGGATGTTTAGCAGCATACTTTTGTCAGTAGTGTATGTGTATAATTGGAAAATAAGTTATTGTATTTTCATAGGTGCTCTGTAACAAAAGATAAACTGCGTTAAGCATCTTGAAAATAAATAATCAGGTAATGCAAAAGTATTGACCAATGAAAGATCTGTAATGATAAAGTAATGATAATATGCTAATTACTAAGTATAAACATTAGTGTAAAGTACCTTGGCAAGTCATTGTTTTTCAATATTAGCTTACTTTTTTTACATGAAAATCATGGTTAAAATTTCTGTTGAAACAAAGATCAAGGTCATGACTTTGAAGAGATAGGCAAGCTGCTGGGAATTTTCAAAAAGTCGTTTGCTACTACTTGAAATGTTTTAATTCTAAATATAACCAGAAGTCCACGAAAGTTTGACAACAGAGATGACATTTTTTTTAGAGTTTCGGTAGGAAATCCCAAATTAACAGCCAGACAATTGAGGAGTCAATGCAGACTTAACGATGAAGTTTCATTTACATTATGCAGAAAATAACGAAAAAAAAAACTTGAAAAAAAATGGTCATTAATCAACCCCTACTGGAATTGAAGATTGAAATGGCCAAAAGGACATCGGACATGTGATGCTGGAAAGTTACAAAAAGTAATTATTAGTGCTGAATGCAAAATAGTGTTACACTCTAATCCAAGAAGATCACTTGGAGAAAGAAGTAATGGAAGATGGTAAAATGTTGCGGTGTGGGGTTTTATCAAAAACAATGTTAGAAGAAAATTTGTAAATTGATTTAAACTTAAACAGCGAAACTATATTATTTTACTATAGTCTAATCTTTGGGCGGGAAAAGATGATGGATAAAGCCTTCAGCATGACGGTGCTCCTTGTCACATATCACTTGTAGTAAAAATGTTTCTTGGGATGAAGATATTGGAATTGTGGAAGACTGGTTAACACAATATACTGCTCTAAATATAATTGAACCATTGTAATGGGAATTGAAGAAACAATTGCTTCAATTGTGAAAACGTACTATTCTCCTTGAGCTTTTGATTCACTGCCAAAAAGAATGGGAAATAAATTCCCAATGAGAAAATCTGGACCTTGTTTCATTCAATGTCTGATTGAATCAATGCAATTATTCAAGCCAAAAGGCAGCAACACTAATTACTGGCTCCGTGCTTTGACGTGTTCTACTTTCTCTACAAATAACGATCACTTATACCAAAAATACATTCCTTTTTAATGTTAAGAAAAGAGCTGAAATCTGAATTTTTTGCTTGGGTCCAGTATTTTTGCATTACTTTTTTCAGCATTACTATGTTTAAGATGCATTATTATCCAACAGACAGCATTAATAAAATGCAGTAACTTATTTTCTGGCCATCAAAGATCATAAAACGTACTGACAAAAGCATACTGCTAATCACTTTCAATTTGGAAGTAAAATTAACAAATGAAATTAATTTACAAATGGCAATCAAAAAGTTTTGCATGCCAGTGTAATTCATAGAAAAAGGAAATAGATTGAAAATAATAATGAAATAGACATTGTGCCATTATATAAGTTGCTGCATGTAGGTTATGATAATGAGTTCATCTTAATTTGCATAAACTGACATGTCGATTCAGAAGAGTTATTGAGAGTTCATAGTCTTTGGTTGAGCCAGATTGAAAACAATTTTCGTAGTTGGCTAACAAATTCCTAATTATCTGAGTATAATCAGAAATATGTGCAAAAATTTGCATGTTTGCACTTGGAAAATGTAAGAGAGAAAAAACAGAAAATAAAGAATTTTTTAAAATTCATGATAGAGAGATAAAAAAATGACTAGTGAAGTGATTTGAAAAAATGTTTCAAACATTATGTCTAGAGAATGGATAATTTGAAAAATTTTCAAAGTGATCAATTTTTACAAATTCTCCTAACATTTGTATAAAATTTCATGTACATTTTCAAATAAATAAATATATATATATATATATATATATATATATATATATATATATATTTAAAATTTGTGTATTTCGGCAGCAATCCTTCTTTCAGGCACATTTCATTGAAAACAACAGACAAGGTGCTTTTATTTAGTTTTTTATTCAATTTCTCATGCGATCTAATAATTTTTTCTTTTCAGATGATAAATTATATAAAACTGTCCGAATGTTCTTTTTATCTGAGCGCTTTCGGCCATGCATTTAGCCATTTTCAAGGATTATATTTTAACTGTTAAAATAAGAAATAGTTTGTTGTATGTATATTTCATAAAATGTTTTAATTTTTCAAAACACTGTCAAGATATTGTTTCCATGGTCAAAGTTAATATTATTATTGGATTTTTTTTGTTTTTATTAATAAGTCTTCCATTATTTTTAGCCTTTTTTTGCATGTAGATGATGCTATTGTCAACAAATATGTTATGAATAGTGTCCGGTCCGTCTCCACAAGTTTTTATATAATTTATCATCTGAAAAAAAAAAACAAATTAAATGTGCATATATACATATATATATATATATATATATATATATATATATATATATATATATATATATATATATATATATATATATATTGAAGAATGGTCATTACATTGAAGAATTCAAAGTCAGGAAAAACAAAAAAGATAGTAAAACAAAAAATTGATTATATATATATATATATATATATATATATATATATATATATATATATATATATATATATATATATATATATATGCATTATTGCCACATTATATACCAATAAAAAAATTATCAAATTATTCTACTCTAATCAATTAAACCTTAATTAAACAAGATGAAAAAGACATCAAAAATTTAATTCACTGGCAATTAATCCAGTAAATATCTCATGAAAGTTAAAAACATTAATCTATTTATTACTAAGGTATTGGACACACAAGCACTCTACCTATAAACACATTATGAATTCTCCTGGCCTTCTGAAGATTAAGTTGCCAATATAAATAATCAAAACTAATTAACTGCTTACTTTGGTAGCATACTCACTAAACTGTCTTGTGGGCTTAATTGTCAGTTAAAAACACAGAATTTAAAAAACTTGCATAAATAAACATTAACGTTAAAAGTTATATACTTGCCATGTTCACAAAGAAAACGAAACACAAGACCACATTATTTCATTTCCCAAATAAACTGATGAAGCTAAGTATATAGCAAAGCATCAATCTTAAGAAGATTTTCTGATTTAATCCATATTTTGAACCCACATATACCATACACACACACACACACACACACACACACACACACAGACAGAGACACACACATACAGACACACAGACACACAGACACAGACACACACACATACACACACACAGGTACAGAAATATTTTTTTCGGAAGAATTAATGGATTTTCTATTTTAATACAGCATATATATATATATATATATATATATATATATATTGTCATCCACAGACAGACTGTTTTGCTGTATCACAGCTCATCAGTGTTGCCTCTAGCTGGGATCGAAACACGACTGAATTGACGTAAAATTGCTTTGCTTACGTTTTGGATAAAGAACTGACCAGATATGTCTTTGGAGTAAATCTGAATGAGACAACAGAACTTAGTTTCATTCTGAAGCTCTCTGTGGACATGCTGTCAAAACATGCAGCATTAGATGGTGGCTTCTCATGTGAAGGGAAACAGAGGTTCAAATCCAGCCGAAGGAGCATATTTTCTCTTGTGCTTAAGCCGGTAGACAAATAAACACTTTTAAAAGAAATGGAGCATTTACTCAAACATAGGTACCCCTAAAAATAAAATAACTATAATATATGTGTTTATGTTTGTGTGTGGGTGAGTGCGTATATATATATATATATATATATATATATATATATATATATATATATATATATATATGCATGTTTACACACTCAATTAAGCTGAAAAATCGAATCATCCTTGATAATAGCTAAAGGTATAGCCGAAAGCGCTCGAAAATATAAAACATTTGGACAGTTCTTACACAACCTTTTTCCAACAAAGAAAGCTCTTTTTAGGACACAAGAAAGATTAAATAAAAAGCTTAATCGTAGTACCCTGTCTGTCATTTTTAATGAAACATGCATAAAGGAAGGATTGCTGCCTAAATACAACAACATATATATATATATATATATATATATATATATATATATATATATATATATGTGTGTGTGTATGTATGTGTGATGCTTAAAACTTGTCTTGACTCCTAGAGATATGATTAAATAAATATCCATCATGACTGTTCTTTTATACCTTTCACGGTAGAGCTGAGAAATGTTCTGCACACACTTGTGTATGTGTGTACAAAAGATCTGGTTTTGATATTTAGCAGGAAAATAAAAGGTCAGGTCATAAAATCTACCAGCTGCCAGTTGATGCGGCAACGTAGTCCTCTCTGGTATGAGGCACAACATCCCTTTGAGAAACTGCAATGGACATTAAAGAATTGCCCTCTCTTTGTACAGCCTTACTGTACTAGTATATATCTTTATTTATGTATGCGTGCCTGTGTATGTGTTTGTGTGAGTATAAACTTATTCAAACTGATATATTTAGAAATCTTCATTTACACGTATTTTAGCTTTTCTTTTTATGTGTATAACTATGTAATTGATTTTTATTTGGTTGATAGATCAGTAGGTATGTTAGCAAATTTCTTTGAAGTATCACTTTGATTATGGCTTTTGTCTCCTAAAATAAAATATTGAGACTAAGGAATCCATAATGAGGCTATGTAGTATGAGCCATCAAACAAGGGGTTAGCCATATTCGTCTCACTTTGAAGTGGTTTCGCCCCTTATGACTAACTTGGTGCCGAGATTATATACTTTCTGAATCAGAATCCCTTTTGGACCACCACCTTATAAGAGATACAATAAATCCCTGAAGTCTTCAGAGATCTGAAAGAAGTAAATTATTGGCTCTGACAGAACGCACACACATCTATCTATCTATCTAATCTATTCATCTATCTAAATCTATCTATTGGCTCATCTACATCTATCTATCATCTATCTATCTATCTATCTATCATCTATCTATCTATCTATCTATCTATCTATCTATCTATCTATATCTATCTATCTATCTATCTATCCTGTCTAGTCTGCATCTATCTATCTATCTATCTATCTATCTATCTATCTATCTATCTATCTATCTATTACATTATTAATATCTATCTAAATGTTGACGTTAAATTCCTATCACATATAGGTGCCATCCTTACAAAGAATAATATTAGGAAAATGTCAGATATATTAATGTAAAACTGTAAATGATATATTTAAAAATATTGCTGTTGTATAGGGTGTCATTGTGAACAAAGGCTATTCCAGAAAGTATTCCAAGGTATTTTCAAAAGTAAAATATATGCAATTATATTAATATATAAGTTATATTTACTGAATACACGCATTTGATTAGTATATTGATCCTCTACCAGCATGGATATTTCTAGAGCATTTAATAAATAAAATATATAATAATATTGTCTTTAAAAAATTACATTAAACAAATTTTATATGAGCATATATACATACTACCATGAAATTATAAGCTTGCACACAGAAATATATAACCTTACAGTAAATATATTCCTAATCTTATATATATTTATATCTTCATATATAACACTGTTTATCAATAAACAGAAAATTCTCAATACTTGTCTATGGTCGACTAAAAGTTTAACAATATTATCGCTCGTTAGGATCAGACCTGAATATTTTATTGTTGGCAGAAAATATATTTATAAATTTTTAATGATACGCTAATATGCTTTCTATTTTAAAAATTCTATAATAGCAATTGTTAATCCCATGAACATTTTTTCATAACTGAAAGCCCAAATATCCTATCCATCTATGTGTGTGCGTGCATATATATATATACGTATATATATATATATATATATATATATATATATATATATATATATATATATATATATATATATATACAAGGCAATCCTTATACCAGGCCTGGCAACCATGTGACTGGTGTCCACGACTGAAGAAGGACATGTGGAGGCTAAAATTACTACTAAATAACAATTACTGTGAAGATTTTTAGCAAGGAACTTGTTAGTAATGCCCAGTAATTAGTTAATTAACAACTATATATAATATTAGGAAGCATCTTACAATTATTGACTTATTTCCATAAATGCGAATGTTCAGAGCAAGAAGAAAAATACCATGAAATAACTAAATGCACAAAAATCACTTTAGTCAACATAAATTAGTCATTTTCTGATAATATTGAAAAAATAATAAGTTAATTTGTTTATCCTAATTGATTACTAGAAAAGAATTTCAGCATTTTAAAAAATCGTGTATCAACAAAGTCTGAAAATACTTTTCAAAAAATGTTTCAGTGAAACAACAATTTTGATAATCCTTACAAAATAATTTTTATTACATGTACAATTTGTTTCACAGAAAATGAAGAAAATACTTGTTTTACTATGATATTACCAGTAAACATAGTTTTAAAAATTAAAATCAGTTTACAGTAACAAGAACACAAAATTAATTAACAGAATCATTTGGGGAGTTAACCAAATAAACATATGTAAAAAGAGGGAAAATTGAAAATAAAAAAAAAAAAATCTGTTATCTCTGTTTTATCCAGTGGAATATTTAAATTA
This sequence comes from Acanthosepion pharaonis, assembly GCA_903632075.3. NCBI lineage: Eukaryota > Metazoa > Mollusca > Cephalopoda > Sepiida > Sepiidae > Acanthosepion > Acanthosepion pharaonis. The sequence continues at coordinate 2,864,767 of CAHIKZ030005533.1, forward strand.
CAATAATCTATTTCTTCCAAAAATGTTCATATTCTTCAAAATAAAAACCAATATTGTTAAATATTTCCTCTTCTGTGGGACAATCTTTTCTTGTAACATAGCCTGCTATATACAAAAGTGACATTTTAATATCTTTAGGGTTCTAGTTTTAAGGTTTGGTAAATTATCAAATATTTGGCATCCCATTTTATCCAGCAAATGACCACATTTTGAGCAATTATGGCCTGGATTAAAGTTGTATTCTTTGAATTCAACATTTAATTTATGAAATAGTTGTATTTCTTTCAGCATTTAAATTTTTCAGTAACATTTTGACCTTTTACAAAACATGCACCTACAGAACTTTTAAAATTTTTTTTGAAACAAAGAATGATGGGTTATCTTATTATCACATCCCATTACAATTGCTTGAATGTTTGATTACATCAACAATATATATATTTTTTTTCATATATAAATGCTGCCTCTAATTTTGCAATTGGGATCATTTTAAATAAAAGTTTTGGTCATCCATTTAACATTTTACCATGATGGCCAATGCTGTTTTGGTAATCCTTTAAAATTCTCAGCCAAACCAAATAAGTTTCTTCCATGATATTGTAGAGCAACCTTGGCTTACACTTCATCTAATTTTGAAACTTCTGATGTCAAACCTGTTAATTTTCTCACACTGGGTAACTTAAAAACATCCTGAAGCCTGTTATATAATAACTGAGATGTAACAAAGTATTCAAACACCCTGAGAAGTATATTAGAATCATAATGTTTGTTTCAATCCTTTGTGGTGACATTGTATTAATATGCGCTTTTAAAGTTTTTTTCTTATCAATTTTTAAGTTACTAAGATGACGAATTGCTTCATTGATTTGTTACCAGTGCTGAAACATCGATAATCAACTTTTTGGAAGAGAAAAATTGTTGTATATATATATATCAGCATTGTAATATTCATATCTGAGGTTTTCAAAAATTTTAATTAAAAACATGGAAAAAAAATCAACAGATTGGATGAACAGCTGATTTTTTCATTTATTGCATATAGCTGCTGAGACAAAATCCTGTTGATCAATATTCTGATACAAATTTCCAAAAGTGAGTATTTTGTCATTTTCTAGAAGCTGTGTCAACTCATCATGTTGCACATTTTGCATGAAGCAGAAGTTTTCTTTGTTGGTTTTCGTTCAAGACAACGTAATACACTAATGGCAAATGAGAAAATATTGACAGTGGATTTCTGAGTTACACTTTTCTTGTAATAACGATTGTTTCATAATCAGAGGGAAAATGCCTTTCACAAATAACAGTGTTTGGTTTGTCAGGGGTATTGTCATGAGATATTCCTTTTAACTATTGTTCTTGCTTATTCTGATTTTAGGGAAGGCAGAATACACAGACCTTATTGTGTTAATCAGAGTTACCATGACAACCTGTCACGGTTACGGAAATAAAAAATTATTAACAAACTATTATTTTGTGAAAATTATATGGTGCTTGTAAAAAGTGTACGAACCTTTTATTCTAAGATCTGCAGAGTTTAGGATTCAGAATTAAGAATTTTTAAGTTTGTATGAATGTGGTAATTTGTCATCTGATGTTACTTCCGCTGTTTTTAAGGAATTTACCTGGTTCCAAAGAATTTCCACACTGTTTTACTGGTCAGATTCCAGTTTTTATGTTGAAGTTACATCATGAACTGAACCTCCCTCATTAAAACGTTTAGATAATCCTACTTTACCAAGGTGGCAGATTGATCACCTCCACCCCCATAAAATATGATTATCTATTGCCATCTACATTTTTTTTTAAATTGTTGGAAAGAATGCCAACGATCTTGTAAAACAGTAAATAAAAGAGGTGGTGTTTTTATTGACAAAAAAAAATGTGTAGTAATGAAAGATGGTCCACGTATGGTTCTTATAATAATAGGCCTATAAAAGAAATATGAGGAATAAAAATCTTCAAAAATAATTGTTGTGAGGCTCTCCCCTTTTTACATAAGATAGACTCATCCGATGTATACTTATACTGACAGAGAAAACAGGCTGTTGAGATACGTCGAGATACAGTCTCTACGTCTGTCAAACTCTCTGCTTTAAAGAGGAACTCGAATGAGGCTTGGCCGTAGGGCAAAGTTTCGTCCGGGGTGGTAGACAGTTCCCGAACCCACTTATGCGGGTTCAAAGGGGATATTTTTTGGCTGAGCCTACGGGCTCGGAGAAACCCACTTTAAACTCGGCCTTGTGCCACATATATTCCTCGTGGGTGGAATATTAAATGCTGAGATACCTCGCGATAGAGTCTCGACGTCTGTCGAACTCTCTGCTTTGCAAGAGAGGAACCCGGGCGAAGCTTTACAGAAAGGGCAAGGTTTCGTCCGGGGAGGTAGACAGGCCCTCAACCCTTCTGGGCGGGTTCGAAGGGTATATTTTTGGCTGAGCCTATGGGCTCGGAGAAACCCACTTTAAACTCGGCCTTGTGCCACATATATTCTTCGTGAGTGGGATATTAAATACTGAGATACGCTGAGATACGAGGAGATACTGAGAGATATGGAGACAGACACAGTGTGTTCTCAGAGAGTTATGCAAGAGTCCAGAGAGAGAGAGAGAGAGAGAGAGAGAGAGAGAGAGAGAGAGAGATGATTACGGCTTTACTTACTGAGACTTGTAGATATACTTTCTACTAACCCGCATTCCTGGACTACTAACCTTCACTTCAAGTCTGTAGTCTTACGTTTAATACACTTATTTTTCTATCTCAATTACTTGCGTTGTTTATTTATTTGTGCAGGATCCCGTTCACGGGATCCACAACAATAATAATATTGATAATAAGACTAATATCTAGAAGCATGACGAGGAAATGTGTTAGAAGTCGGAATTTTCAAACAAGTCTGTGTCTTTTCTCAACGGGAAATGAAAACCGATGTTGATCTTTTGGGGGTGATTTTTCTGCATGCGTTATATTGTTGTTAGTACAGGTAAGAAAAGTCAATGAATATTTTCTTCATTTATACTCTTTCATAATTCAAATATAAATATCTTTCCAGTTACAATTACATTTCTCGGTAGTCACGTGTTATGCCCACAGCGTTCTGTGCATCTGTCTGCAGAAAAAAACGTCTGTTAATTCCAATGTTTTCATCATCAAAGAATTTCCTCAGCATTCTTTGCCAACCAGAAAAAAACCCCAGATATATCAGTTCAGCACATTTCGCTTTGCTTCTGTCAACATTTTACTATATCTTAATGTTTTGCTTAGTTTCTCTTAGGCACCTTTCATTATTTCAATGTGCATTCTGATTTCTATGGCACATATTCCGTCGTCTCATAATACACAACATACTTATATTTATATGAGAGTTAAATGAAATTTAATCTTTATACATCCTTATAAAGATATACATATTAACTTAGTTTGGGGATTTACGGGTTTATTATTAAAAAAAAAACTAATTACAAATGCAATGATTATATCAATGTAAATATATCAGACTGTAGAAATCAATATTTGATTAACACTATATATAATATAAATGAATAAATTATTATTTTATATATATGGGAAAAATGTTATCGTCTTACATTACATTCATTGCAGACCAATCAAGGCAATAGAACCACTCAGACGCAAGGGAGTTATTAAATGTGACAGAATACAAAACAAAAGAAACAAAAAACAATATTATTAGTGAAATAGGACAATAAAAGAACAGGAATTAAGGAGACAAAAATGTAACGATTAATATTTTATTCAAACTTTAAAGCTCGAAGTTGACTGGAAAGCAAGAATTCCACAAGCGAGAAGTGCGATAGAGGAAGCTGTTAGCGTAGAACTTACGGTTACATCTAGCCATGCTATCTTTAAAATGATGAGACCTATCTGACAGTCTAGTACTGCGTAAAATGGAGACACGAAAGAGGAAAGCTAATCCGGACATTAGCAACGGAATATTTATAGAAAACGCACAGGTAAGCTATATTAAGGCAGTGGGAATGTAACTGAAGCCGACATACCAGGTCAAGACTGATAACGTTGCAGATTCTTCTTCTGGATTTAATCAAGGATCTGTATATACAGAGTAGATGCACCAAACCAGATGTGACAAGAATATTCAATGTATGGAAGAATAGCAGACTTAGAAATGTGCGAAACAATGTCTACTACGACAAATTGAAACGCATTTCTTAGCAGCAGACCTAGCAATTAATTCAATTCGCATTGACAGAAGCCGTTATCCCGAGAAGCCACCATCTCCGAACGCAGATGCTATATCGGATGAATCACTGATCTCCACACCCTGAGAGAATATTTCCGAACGCAGATGCTATATCGGATGAATCACTGATCTCCACACCCTGAGAGAATATCTCCGAACGCAGATGCTATATCGGATGAATCACTGATCTCCACACCCTGAGAGAATATTTCCGAACGCAGATGCTATATCGGATGAATCACTGATCTCCACACCCTGAGAGAATATCTCCGAACGCAGATGCTATATCGGATGAATCACTGATCTCCACACCCTGAGAGAATATCTCCGAACGCAGATGCTATATCGGATGAATCACTGATCTCCACACCCTGAGAGAATATCTCCGAACGCAGATGCTATATCGGATGAATCACTGATCTCCACACCCTGAGAGAATATCTCCGAACGCAGATGCTATATCGGATGAATCACTGATCTCCACACCCTGAGAGAATATCTCCGAACGCAGATGCTATATCGGATGAATCACTGATCTCACACCCTGAGAGAATATCTCCGAACGCAGATGCTATATCGGATGAATCACTGATCTCCACACCCTGAGAGAATATCTCCGAACGCAGATGCTATATCGGATGAATCACTGATCTCCACACCCTGAGAGAATATCTCCGAACGCAGATGCTATATCGGATGAATCACTGATCTCCACACCCTGAGAGAATATCTCCGAACGCAGATGCTATATCGGATGAATCACTGATCTCCACACCCTGAGAGAATATCTCCGAACGCAGATGCTATATCGGATGAATCACTGATCTCCACACCCTGAGAGAATATCTCCGAACGCAGATGCTATATCGGATGAATCACTGATCTCCACACCCTGAGAGAATATCTCCGAACGCAGATGCTATATCGGATGAATCACTGATCTCCACACCTGAGAGAATATCTCCGAACGCAGATGCTATATCGGATGAATCACTGATCTCCACACCCTGAGAGAATATCTCCGAACGCAGATGCTATATCGGATGAATCACTGATCTCCACACCCTGAGAGAATATCTCCGAACGCAGATGCTATATCGGATGAATCACTGATCTCCACACCCTGAGAGAATATCATTTCTGAGGACGACCCGCTGCATGTCTTTGCTACTTTGGTGGTCTGTTATGAGACCAAGTACAAAATCTATTTTGGCACAATCTGAGCTGAGTCTTATAATACACTGTTGATAGTGTATAAACTTCCTCAAAAAGATGGGACTTAATGCTATTAGTGAATAGATTATGAATATGGTCGGCACGTCCTACTATTAAGCATATCCGTGTGCGAGAACTGTTGCACAACTGCTCCTAGTTTGACTAAAAGCGGTAGCAAAGAGAATTTATACCGTTCGTCATTCTTACTAGAGGTGAAAGTAAATGGAATAAATTTCAATAAGATATTATCGTGAGTTTTTATATAGATATTAAATGATGAATAAAGGAGAGAAAATACACGAGAATGCATATAGATATAGCTGAAAAGAAAGAAGACACTAAAATTTAGGGAATATGTGAGTATTATATGAGTACATGTGTGTTAATTTTTAGTCACTAAAGGAAAATATATTTCCGGAAACCCAAGCTTAAGAAAAAGAGAGAGAAAAAAGAAAGTAAATATATGTGTGTTGTATTTCATATCTGTTGAACAGTGCCGCGTAACAACGTCTTGGCGAATCTGATAAAGCCATGTTGGTGTAAACGGAATAATGCTAAAGTTTAACTGATTAATTCTAAAATATTTTATACGTATTTTGATATTTCATTTTTTTTTAACTGTCGAGAGAGAAATATGATTACAAAACATTGCTTTAGAGCATCAGAAAGAAGTGAATGCCTAAAAAATCACGTCAGAATCCACTTTACACATTTACAAATCTACCATTCGTCTGTGAATTGAAAACTGCTTCCATATCTGGTTTGGTGATCCTGCTATTCGATTCGAGGCTGTAGCGGTTATATATTCTTTTCATGAGAAGGTATAAGCTCCTGGTACATTTGACCCGCTAACAATGTTGGTGGACTCGTAAAATCCAAAGAAATAATAAGACATAAAATTGGAATAAAGAAATATTAACGAATATATCAGGACATTTTTAAAAAGAAAAAATGAGAAATGAAATGAAATGTGAAAAGTTCAAAGCAACTTTACGTGTTTGTAGTTGATTACTTACATTTTACAGGAGCAAAAAGAATACGTATTTTTGCTATGAAAAGTCACCGCGAAATCTTTTTTATAACAGCTGTCTTCTCAGGTAGAGGTGATATTCATGTTTCGTCTATTGTGCATCCTAAAAATGAAAGTTTCTTTTTACACGAAACGGACATTTATCGACGTTCATTTTCAGCCCAAAATGCTGCAGGCGTACAAAACAAGATGGAGATATTCCATGTGTCCTTTCATTAATTGCTACTAATACGTCGATGTATGCAAAAGTGAAGAATAAACCTCTTAATACTTCGTCTATCAACCTCGAAATGACTGGGCCGCGTTTCTTAAACCAAATGGCATTCTGGTGAATTCGAATAAACTGAAAGCGGTGCTGATAGTAGTCTTTGGTATACCGCTTTCTTCGGCGAGGATTTGGTATACGCTTTGATTAAGTCAAATCTGGTGAAAAGTTTCATACCCAGCAGTCCCACCGCAAAAGCATATATATGCGGGATAGGATAGCAATCTCGAATTGTTGACGCGTTTAGTCGACGGAAATCGCCACACGGACGCCAGGCAGAAGAATCTACTTTCGGTACTATGTGCAACGGGGATGACCAATGTTTCTTGGAAGGTCGAATTATTCTTAGCTGCAACATGTGCTGAAATTCTTCCTTTGCCATCTTGTATTCTACCGGGCTGAGACTCCACAGAGCAGAATGAGTCGGTTGTCCTGTCGTTTGAATGCGGTGTTTACCAGTGTATAGTACTGTCTCAGTATGCTTGAATGGGATTGTAATCCCTGAAAATTTACGAAGAATTTCGCGAAAAATTTCGTCGTCCGTTAGTGCTGTTGAAAGATATCGAAAAGGCGTCCCATAGTTTATTTAGTTGGGTTTCGTTGTCTGTCAGTGTTTTGGTAGGCATGTTCACTGATAAGTTGAAATTTGTAAGGGGGTCTGCTCTTAGTATAGGCGTCTTCACATCTGCTTGTATAAAAATTCAGGAATAACTACATCGGCTACCAAAATTTAATGTAATTGATATTCCACCGTATGTGTTAATTTTTGTATCGTTTGCTGCTTGGAGTTTATACAGCGCTGGTGTTAAATTATTCTTCGTTCTTGGAGGAATAACGTTAATATCGGCATCTGTGGCGACTAAAATTCATATCCGTGACAAGAGTCATGAATGTAAAATAGACGACTTTTCTTCGAATATCCGGACACAGTCGTCATCGTTACTGGTCAAAGTATGGATTTCTCTGGTTCAGTGGTACGAAGGAAGAGCGTTTTGTACACTTTTAGCATTAGTATCAAATTTGTGATGATTACTTGCTTCCCTGGTAACTACAATCTTCAAAAATTTAAATGTAACATCAATCTCCATCGTCTATCTTTTTGAAGGCTGTTCTTTTGTGATTTTCTCAATCATCTCAAGACTCAGTCTTTTCTCTTATTCTCACTCCCTGCAACCCCCTGCATACTAGTAGCATTCCCACCTTGCTTAGGGTAAAATGATTAAAAAAAATCGGATAGGCGTGTCTATTTCATTCTCGTTAAATGTTATCCCAGACAGTACTTCTGCCAGGCTCATAGTTCACGAGATTATACCGATGAAAGCGGTAATTCTAAGTGATGAAATATTTAAAAATACAGAACACATAATTTCACGTCATCTGTTATATTCGCTTACTACTTTTGGTATTCAATATTCCTATATTCTTTTTCTTCTACTCTTTTCATTGTCCATCTCTCTCACTTCTTTCTTTCTTTCTTTCTTTCTTTCTTTCTTTCTTTTTTCTCTTTTGGCTGTCAATCAAATTAAAACACCAAAAATATTTTTCCGCTTTGGAAAAACTGTGGCTAAATGTAACTCAGTTCGTCGCCTCTAATATGAACGGGGCGACTGTGAAATTAATAAAATTAACCGAATAAAAACTTTGTCCACTGAACCTTGGACTTTTTCTTATTTAATTATTTGATAGAAACAACCAAAATTGCTACAGATAGACACGTGAATAATAAATAAAGAGACTTCTGCTAGGTACCAAAAATGACTGCTTCGCTGACTCGTACGTCGACTGTGTGTCACTGGATACAGGCACGCATGCGCACACGTACACAAGCACTCGAGCGTGCGCACGCGCATACACACAAACATAGACACATATATATATATATATATATAGAGAGAGAGAGAGAGAGTGAGAGGGTGGAGAGAAAGAGACACAGGGACAGATAGACAGACAGTATCATAGGCAGAAACGGAAGCAAAACGAAACAGAAATAGTAAGAGAATGAAGGGGAGAAAAATAGAAGAGAAGTTCAAAGATAGAAACAGAGATACTGGCCAAAACTGGTTGTAATGACAAAAGTACGCAGGTGTAGGCTTTAAGAAAGCTTTATTCAACCGAGAATACAACGTTAGCGTATAGTGTCCTTTTATAGTCCCAGTAACAGAACTAGCTCTCTCAAAGAGGAGAGTAACGAAACATGGGGAGACCACTCTTGATTATTCATAACACTGGTATAACGTAAACAGAAATGCAAACATGGAAAGAGAAAGAGAGGGATAGAGAGAGCGAGAGAGAGAGGGAGAGAAAGAGAAAGAAAGAAAGAGAGACTGACAGAAACAGGAAGAAACAGAGAAGATAGAAATCGAAACAGAAAATAACGCAAACAGTGGGACCTACAGTAACAGAGAGTGAGCTCCAGAACAAGGGCGGAAACTGAAATAGAGAGAAATAGAGGGAGTAAATGAAATGAGACACAGAGAGAGAGAGAGAGAGAGAGAGAGAGAGGGGGTGATTGAGGAAAAGTAGTCCTTAAAGTAACAGCCAGAGGTAGAGAAAAGAAAGATAGAAATCGAGAGAAACAGAAACAGAAGAACTGCCAGAAACAATGCCAAAACAAATACAGAAACTGCGTGTCAGAATAAATAGAGAAAACGAAAAACACAGGCAGACAGAGGCAGAAACAGAAAAACTGACAGAAACTGACGGAGATAACGACAAAACAAATTGTAGCGGAACAATGGCAGAAATTCGAAACAAAGAGAGAGAAATAGAAAGAGTGATAGAAACTGGCAAAGACAATGCCAGAAGAAAGAACAACTCGAAAGAGAGTGAGATAATATATATATATATATATATATATATATATATATATATATATAGAGAGAGAGAGAGAGAGAGAGAGAAATAGAAAGGCTCATAGAAATTGGCAAAGACAATGCCAGGAGAAATAGACAACTCGAAAGAGAGTGAGATAGATAGATAGATAGATAGATAGATAGATAGAGAGAGAGAGAGAGAGAGAGAGAGAGAGGGAGAGAGAGAGAGAGAAATAGAAAGGCTGATAGAAACGTGACTCACCCAAAAGGAGAAATCAAAGGAGAAAGTAAGACAGAAACGGAAGGGCTGACAGACTCTGGCAGAGACTATAATAGAACAAAGACAGGAATCGAAACAGAAAGCAATCGAAACAGGACTGATAGAAACTGGCAGAGACTGTGACAGAACAATGCCAGATATTGAAACAAAGAAAGAGACAGGGATTTGAAGAAAGTAAAAGAGACAACCAGAAAGACTGATAGAAGCTGGCGGAGAGACTGAGAGAACAAAGACAGAAACACAGACAGTGACAGAGAGAAATGAAGACAGAGACAGAAACAGAAAGAAAGCCAATGAGAAAAGGAGAAAAAAAATTGAAAGCTCAGTGGTAATCAATATTTTTTCGGATACCATTCATCGTCCTAGCGTGAGTTTAGTAAATATAGATAAGGAAAATTTTATTGATTACTAACAATGACTAAATGCTTGATACATTTTTTGTGTGTTGTAAATTTTACTCTTCAAGTAAAAGACAATTCAGGTCATTTAAATAACCTTAACTGGCATTTTAACCAAAAACTCCGAAATATTAATTACAATTCATTTGAATTTAAATATGACTTATTTAATTACTTATGATAAGCCCAAGACAATGTTCTAGAGTAAAAGATTGTTTAAACGTTACTCTTTTAAATGCAAATGGTCAAATTTCCTGGTAATGTAGCTTATGAGATATTGATATTTTACCGAGGTTTGCATACCGACCTCAGGTAAAGTACAGCGTAAGTTAAAAGTAGCATCAGATTTCTCTTTTTTTACGGCAGCCAGTTGATTTTTTCTCATTTTTATTAAACTGTGCAAGAATGTAGAAATCATTGAATGGCATGATCACCAAATCGTTTATTTGGCAGAAATCTATTAAGGATCCTATTAAACAAAAACAAAAAGAATAAGATAGAATTAATAATCTGGTAGACAAATATTAACAACAGGAGATCCCAGTATCTGGATGCTATATTTGGCATACCCTCTATCTAGAGTCATGATTCCTATATGCGTAATTTTGAATGTATTTGTAGGTATTGAATTCAGATCAATTGTAATCTATATAAAATTATACATATTATTACATTATACCGGATGTGTCAAATGTAATTATTGATTTCTTTCTTACGTCTTTCAGTTGACATTTTGCTATTTGTATTAAAAAGTACAAGAAGGTAATAGTCAATGAATGACATATTTATCTAACCATTCATGCGGGGATAAATTATTAAGGAAACTGTATCAAGTTATATAACTGGCAATGTACAAAATGCCCTCCTTTGTGTTTAATGCCCGATTGTAGTTGAATCTATTCAACTGCAATCGGGCATTAAACACGATAACATGCCCGGAGATTTAAGCTTCCTTAAACAGAGGATAACATGCCCGGAGATTTAAGCTTCCTTAAACAGAGGATAACATGCCCGGAGATTTAAGCTTCCTTAAACAGAGGATAACATGCCACGATAACATGGAGATTTAAAGCTTCCTTAAACAGAGGATAACATGCCCGGAGATTTAAGCTTCCTTAAACACAGGATAACATGCCCGGAGATTTAAGCTTCCTTAAACACAGGATAACATGCCCGAGATTTAAGCTTAAACACTTAAACATGCCCGGAGATTTAAGCTTCCTTAAACACAGGATAACATGCCCGGAGATTTAAGCTTCCTTAAACACAGGATAACATGCCCGGAGATTTAAGCTTCCTTAAACACAGGATAACATGCCCGGAGATTTAAGCTTCCTTAAACACAGGATAAAGAGATTTAAGCTTCCTTAAACAAGGATAATGCCAGGAGATTTAAGATTTTTCCTTAAACACAGGATAACATGCCCCGAGATTTAAGATTCCTTAAACACAGGATAACATGCCCGAGATTTAAGCTTCCTTAAACACAGGATAACATGCCGGAGATTTAAGCTTCCCGGATTTAAGCACAGGAAACACACAGGATAACATGCCCGAGATTTAAGCTTCCTTAAACACAGGATAACATGCCCGGAGATTTAAGCTTCCTTAAACACAGGATAACATGCCCGGAGATTTAAGCTTCCTTAAACAAAGGATAACATGCCCGGAGATTTAAGCTTCCTTAAACAAAGGAAAACATGCCCGGAGATTTAAGCTTCCTTAAACACAGGAAAACATGCCCGGAGATTTAAGCTTTCTTAAATTTTACAGTGGTCTTGTCCTTCAAATTATGATGGTGTAAGGCTTTTCACAATAACCAAGCATTTTAATTAAATCTCCAAAGAAAGTAATTTGAAAGTGTAAGGTGAGAAATGCACAGTGGAGTAATGGATAGCGGCTCGGATTGAGGATTCCATTACATTCACTTACGTGCTAATACCCTAGGGAAAGGTATGAATCCTCTTCTTCTCCCCCCCCAGATATGGGTAAATACTAGGACAGACCGGGATGGTAGCTGGTCTACCTCAGAAACAAATGGCCACTTACTGCGGGGAAAAAAAAATCTGCCTCGTCAGTCATGTATCGAAAGATACATGATCGCGTAAGCGTGTATCACGTATGGCACATAACTGACTGAAGGTATGTTGAGCTTGTCGCGCACTGAATCTATTCATCCTCCGGTAAAGCTTTTCGAAGTGAATGATTAATGAAGGAAAATAATAATCTGACTTCCTAGAATCTGGGCGCTAGTTTTGACTTACCATGTTTCGTTGGTTGCTCAAAGGTGAACGTTATAAAAAAAACCTGAATAATTATCAATAACGTTCGAAAGTACAATTTATTTATATTATTTATACACTATTTTGCACAGTAAGGTTGTATGTATTGATTCTTCTATGTACTTTTTTGTAGAATAAACTATTTATATTTGAACTGAATGACTCTTTGCTGTAACGCTTGCAATAAAAGGAGTTTTTAGAGTTCGTGGAAAGGTGGATTCATCGAAAAGGTTGATAAAATCTGTTCACAGAAAGATATGAATATTCCAACCCACAGTTTATATTTTTCCGTTATTGCAGCTTTTAATGGTTCTTTTGATGTTTCGTCGCTGCTTTTGCCTGAAAGAAGACTGGGAAATATTCATACGGCGTAGGCAATTTAGCATTCTTGGTGATTTGGTGCAGATCTAAGCTGACGTTCCTAGGTCAACTGACGATGCAGATTTTACCTGGACTTTCTAGGTCTGCTAACTGGTCGTTGAAGTTGGTAATTGAAAAATTAACATTTATGAAGTTGGTAAGTCAACGATAATTGGTTGAAAATATTTTACATATCACGTGACATACACACACACACACACTCCATTGAGAATAGAGCTACCTTTTCCTCGAACCGACCTAATTTGTAGAAATTGTCTGATTGTTTTTCTAAGTAAAAGGGCAATCATCGTCTTACCTGGAACTACTTTGTCTGGAGCGTTCCGGTCGGATATACTATAGGCTATAAACACCTATATTTTACGGCGAATAAGTGAAGCACAAACAAGTGAGGGCTACAAATAAATACTACTAAAATCAGTAGATACGAACAAACTTTACAATTCTGTACAAAACACGGCTCCAAAATTAAATAAGTGATTTCTGTAACCTGATTGGATAAGACAAGTCACGTGATGTTCTCTCTACGACGTCCGCGCGGTTAAACTGCAAATGACGTGGGAATGGGACAGGGAGTGGATCACGGAGTACGTTCCCGCACAAAACGCATGCAGGATTTGTGAGCCGACACCGGTTGTCAAATAACGATACAAACGTTTTGTCGGCGACAGTCAGAACAGATATGAAATAGAACAGTCAGCAAACAGGCCCCTGGCCGTGACACACGTAACCATGACAACGCGTCAGGCAGCGATGATTTTTCTACATACAAAAACCGCGACGAAAGTAAGTTCCAGATCACTTTCTCATTGTTCGTCGTGTTTTAAAATCACTGCTATCGCACACAACCAGTCGGCAGTCACGGACATATTTCGATGGAGACTGTTTCACAGAGAAACACAAGCATTTCTAAATTTCTGGCGGAGTGAATTGCATCATGGTGGTCTTTTTCTAACATACGGTGACCGACTGAACCTACTACGCTATGCAGACGACGATATAAAAAGAAAAAAAAACAGAAGCAATTCAACATTATTGCATTCTCTACTACCTTGCCTTTCAGGCCGGAGATAAAATTAAAGACAGCAACGGTTCACTCTCCGTCACACCCGCCTGTAGCATTGGCTTCACCCCTTCAAATCCTCAAATTTTTGCATGAACACTTCATCCCCTCTATCTCCTACTTCAACGAATACAGCAACAACAACGAAAAGACACAGAATATCGTTCATTGATAGTGGCAAGACGAACAGCTATAACAAAAAAGAAAGAAGTAAAAAAATACAGCATAAGGGATAAGAAAGAAGGTCTCATAGAAATAGCCGGATGCAACCGTAAGTTCTGTGCAAATAGTTTCTTTACTCGTACTTCTCGCCTGTGTAACTATCTTCCAGTTTCTTGCTTCCTGGCCACCTACGTTCTTCAAAGATTTAAATGCAACGCCAATCGCCATCTTATGTCTTCCTGTCTTTTATTGTCGTTTCTCCCCCACTAAAGTGTTCTCTTTCACTCACAGTAACTCCTTGCGTCTTAGTGGCATTATCACCTTGCCTGGGGGGGGATGTGTAAAGGGAAAAAAATAAGGGAAGTCGTTGGATGTGATGGATTTTCGGAACAAGTTAATACCGATCCTAAAGAAAGATATCCGCTTGTATAAGTAATATTTAAAGTCACATAATTATTTATATCTCGAAGAGGAATCTTGACTATAAAATAAGTTCGAAAAAACATTAGTAACACGCTCACACACAACCGCGCGCGCACACAGACACAGTCACAGACGCACACACACACACACACACACACACACACACACATATATATATATATATATATATATATATATATATATATATTTACCGGAAAATTAATATTTTCTACCTAATTTTCTTTAAAGATAATTAGTGTAGAGTAATTGTCATCACAAAACCAATTTCCCATAGTTTCTCAATTTGACACGATAGGAACTCAATATATAAATAGAAAATACTGTCAATTATTTTAGCTGAAAATATAATTGCAAAATATTCACTAGAAAACCAATAACATTTCTATCATAAAAAATCGCCTAAGATACAGACAAATATTTTCATCTGTTGTTCCAGTCTTTAAGAAATCAGGTGAATCGTCCGACCATTTCAACTATCGACCTATTGGCCTTCTACCCCATCTTGGAAACTTCTAGAGGCCCTAATCAATGCTGAAATGATTGAGCATCTCACATCGCGGGCCTTCTTTCAGACATGCAATATGACTTTCGTTTCCCTCGGTCAACTGGTGATGTACTGACAAGAATTGCGAAAACTGTATATCAAGCTCTAGATAACAATGGTGAATCTTGTACTGTTGCTTCGGGCATGTCAAAAGTGTTCAAGAGGTTTTACGACTTGAAAAATTGCGGTGTCTGCGGTTAAATAACCTAGTCTTTCTTATCAAATCATGAAATGAAGGACATCCTGAACGACCACTCTTCTAGATACTTTCGACTAATGCAGGTGTACCCCGGAATTCCAATCCTAAACAGGAACCAAAAGATAAACCTTTAATCCTGTTCAAAAGACGGAAGGAGTATGAACCGGGCTATAGACGAACCTATCTATTCCTATTAACTTTTAATAATAGCTGTGGATATAAAGCAAATGTTACTGGTATTATTATACTATTATTGTTGATTTGGAAGCAGCCAACTCTAGATACTTTTCGAGGGGTTCTTCTTGTTGTAGTATGTCTACGGTCAATAATGGGTATGTTCCCATTCACATAAATACACATAAATGTTGGTCTGCAGTCAGAGATTTGTCTCCAGGTTAAGCCAATCGAACTCTCTGCTCGAATGCAGAGAGGAACCCAGACGAGGCTATGCCGAAGGGAAGAGTCTCGTCTGGGGTGGTAGACATCGTTTTTTACGGGGGTCTACGGGGAATTTTTGCCCGAGCCTACGGGCTCGGATACCCCACGTTAAATTCGGCCTTGTACTACATCTGACCGCGTGGGGCGGTTAGCAAATATCCTCCAGCTGTGCTGGTCAAACTCTCTGTCTCCAGTCAGAGAGGATCTCCGAACAAGCTATGTCGAAGGGTAGGATCTCATCGCGAGAAAAAGCTACCCGACCCCGCTTTATACTGGGTCTACGGAGAATTTTTGGCCAAGCCTATGGCCTCGGATACCCAACATTAAATTCGGCCTTACGCCACATCTGACTCGCAGTTGGCGATTCATTGTGGAATTCACTTGACTCACTTTCTAGCAGTTGACTACTTCTTCCATGCGGCGCTGGCGAATCTTATTATCGTTCATTACCAACATTCGTGTGATTATTCTATTCAGTAACCTTCCTTAGGTTACAACTCTTCTCTTTTGGGTTTTGAGTTCAAATGGAAGCTAATGTTACAGGGGATAAGTCGGTGGTTCGTGTGACACCACTCTTGACGTTTTTTATATCTCCTTGCCACACTAGGCGCACCCTGTTTATATCCAAATGATATTTAACCTTTTTTTATGCTAAAGTACGATATTGTTTATAATTAATTCCTTTTCTGCACAAAATTTAAGTAAAAAGTGTCGATTTTTATTGCATTTTCCAAAATTATCCTTCCTAAGCGTCAAAATACGTCGTTTTTTGATATTTAAATAATCAAACGTTATCGGTTCCTTGGGTATTTGATAGGAGGCTACAAATTTCCTAATAAAATATTTTTAGAAATTAATTTCCCTTCACAAGAAATTAAAAAATTAGCATCTATCGTTGATATGGGCCTAACTCTTTATTTGAAATAATTTTACATTTGCGTAAAATTGAATCATAGTCCGTTTTTTCCCTCATCTCCACCATAATGGATTGTGTTAGTTTTGAGACAGTTGATCTCAGAACGAGGCTTAGCATAGATCTCGGTATCGAATAAAATCAGGCCTTGGCAATTCAAATTTAAAAGCATTTATCCGATATTGTGGATTAACTAAGTCGATTACTTTCCTATTCTTATTCGTCTACAAAATAAAATGCCATTAAATTCTGAACTTTGAAGTATTTAAATAGTTTCTCCTAAAGTAATGATAGAATTGCGATTAGGAAGCTACATTCGCAGACTACTTAGCGATATCGTAAGAATGATACCCACTCGGTAGCTTAGTACTGTAAAATTTTACAGGACTAATGTAATGAAAATTAATAGCGTCATAACGCGGCTTTCCTTGTGGCAGACGCAGTTGTATATTTCCACTATTAAAGAGAATCCGCTGTAAAGTCCAAGAAGAAAACATCAATACTTGGAATGTCTATTATCAAGAAGACTTTAAGTACTTAAAAATTTGGCGCATCACAATCTAACTCTATTTAGCATTGTAGCGTTCTGGCAGTGGGTCTGATCTTGATTAAGTTACGTATATGCTATTGGCGACACTATTCTGCGTCTTTCCCACTAATGTCCGCCATGTTATTCCCACGGAATTGAACTCCGTATTCCATTTGCAAGAAGGAAGTTCCACTAAGAATGATTTTACCCAACGACCGCTGCTTTTTAAAAAAGACAACGGCGTAGATGCTTTCCGAATGATAGTCTTAACCTTTTCAATTCCAGGGTTAATCGATAGCTATCCTTCAGATTCTCAACATCTTCAATTCCTACTCTTACATTCATATTTCACACCTTACTCGGTAACTCTCTACCTTCAGTGGCTCTTGAGCCTTGCATTGGCTCATTGTTAGTAAAAATCTGATCAAGAATTTTTTAATACAGTGGTTTTCCTCTTCTTAGTGCAATATAATCTTCTTTGAAATCTTATTGCTAAGTCTAGTGAATATTAGTCGGACAATGACGGAAAACAGTTCTCCTGTGATTTTTTTTTAATGTCAGTGCAATAATTAGCAAGTTAATTAACATATACAATAAACAGCAGGACTTATACGTTGCTAAATGCAGAAACCCCTGCCAAGACTTCATGGGTCAGCGTGTCTGGATAAGCTCATTACTTCCCATGTCTGACAGACTTGGGGAAGGCTTGTGTCTTGTGGACTGAAAAAAGTGGCTGATATAAATAAATGCAGTCTTTTATGTTTTTGTTTTTTTTTTTTTTTTTTTTTCATCTAATACTATTTTTATTGCCATTGAAGCTTATGAATACATTCATTAGATTCTGGTTTTGGTGGAATATGCACTTGCTTTATTTGTAAATCTATGGCAATTTTATCAATATAAATTTACTGAAAAAAAGCTATTTTCAACATCATTTGATCATGTTTTATTAAAGACATTATTGTCACGAAAGAAAAATAAGCAATGTAAAAAAGTAAATAATTTTAGATTGTATCTTGTTTTCGTAATACAAAGAACTTTACCTTTATGTGACTGATTTTAAGAGTCTTCAAACATCTTCCTTACGACCATATCACTTTGAAAAACCGGTTCTCGAACGATCACCGAAGTTAAGCAAAGTCGAATCTGGTCAGTACCTAGACGGATGACCGCTTTGGAATACTAATTGCTGTAATCTTGAATGTGCCAGTCAGTCAGTGAAGTGCTGTACCTGATACACGTTTGGGAGATCATATCTCTTTCAATTCATGACAGACAAAACAGATTTCCCCCACAATAATTTACCGTTTCTTTTTCTGGTAGACTAGTTGCCAACCAAGACTACAGGACCAACTCAGTCCTGCTCTTCAACCTGTTACTGGTAGAAAGTACTGATGAATTCATAACTTTCTCAAGGGTATTTGCCCGTAAGTGTTTGGGCAGGTAGTATAATAATAATAACAATAATAATAATAATAAAAGTTTCGGAATTAGAAATTCGAAAGCTGAGTTCTAATTCCAGTCGGGTTCGTTATATACACTTACGCGCAAATACCTTTGGCCGGGTATATAACCACCTCTTCTCTTCCCGGTTTTGAGTTAATTAGTAAGACTTTTATTAGTAAATCATTATCTCCAAAAAAAATTTTGCAATCTAAAATTATTTTCGTTTGACAAGCCGTAAAAAGCAGATCAGTCAATTATATGCTTATAATTTTTCTTAAATGGAATCTTGAAAAATCAATTCCAATAAGGTTTGGAACAATGATCCTCTTTAATTTGAGGTGTTCACATTGCTAGCCAAAGATACAAATGCCATCGTAGTGATTTCAATCCCTACATGCCACTTAACTTAATTTTGCTCTTCGTTTATTAAGAATAGCTTAGTTTGTCATATGGTCATAAGATCACTCAGTGAGGAACAAAATCACTATGAATGTTCTGCGAGCCCATCAGCTGTCTACTACACTACGATGATGCAGCAAGTTATTTTTTGTTAAGCATAAATCTGCAATTATGGGGCACCTAGTGAGGTTCGAAATCATAACACAGCAGTAATATTCAACCGATGTACATATATATCCCTTACACCATGCTTAGGTGCCTGAAGTTAATAAGCTTAGCGCTTAGCTTAGTTTGGCACAAGGCCACAAATATAGAGCCCTACTGAGAATCAAGCAGACAAGTCAGTAGTAATGGCCAATAAAACTAGCTTACTAATCATTACCATACGTTGAGGTGATCTGTATTTTATTCTGATAGTTCACCCAGAATAAGGCTCAAGAGTAACACAAACTAGAGGGTTACTGAGTGAGTTAAAAGAGAAATAAGAGACTATAATGGAGATGACTAAGATAGGTATCGTTTGACCCTAAATATCAAGTCTGTAATTGTCAGGGAATCATTCTCTCAAGAATTCGATCTACAAAATAACAGTTCTGTGGATGAATTTGTCCGGGTGGAACATGTTTTTTTTTTTTTTTTTTTTATCAAAGGAACACTGGAAAAATGGAATGACCAAATTACAGTGTATAATAATCTTGTGTTTACTAATTACAAATCTTAATAATTATGGATGCTTACCGAAGCGTTGTCACGTATTTGGTCATCTTAGAAACAAATGAGAAATTGAAGCGTATGGAATACATTCCTTGTTAGGTGCTCATCTCACATGAAGTTGTGCCAAACGAGAATAAAAGCTAAAGGTTTCATACAGATTTCCAAGAGAGACAGACTTAAAAGATTAGCCTAATACACATATCCTGTATGCATTTGTCTTTGCACCGGATAAACCTAAGCTTATAATCTAAGGAAATCTCATCTATTATACATTAACGAACACAAGCGACATTCGTACTACGATGTTTGGCAATTTTACTCGAAGAGCAACTGATGCTTTGGATTTACACGGTACCTATCTCCAGAAAATATATATAATGATATTTTACATTAAATAAGGGTAGATTTCAGGCAACGGAAACGTGGTCCTACGCATGAATGATGAAAAAACCATGGACTGAATGCAGTTTTCAGGAAAACGGAGACAAAAAGAATTTCTAGGGCACATAATGAGGATAGATGGTTTAGAAAATTTAACACTCACAAGATATATTGATGACAAGAGAGAGGAAAGCAGTGAAAAAACTAACAAGTTTGTGTAAGTGGCAGACAGAAAAGACATTAGGAGAAATATAAAGATAAACATTGCTAGGAGCTGAAAAGAAAGGAAGTCGTGAAGAACCATGGTTTTCCATGTCGTGAAGGAACATGGATCATGGAAGAAGTGTTAAAGATTGTTTGAAATGACGTGAAAATTACCTTTGTTATATTAATAGGCTCATGCCTTAGAGTTTTTATAATATTAGCATCCTAATACAAGCTGAGAGATTAGATCGTCATAGAGACCTAATGTTAATATTTTTGTGATAAATGACCGTGTGTGATATGAGGGAAACAGATGCCAAGATTATGCGGATATAAATGATAGATTAAAATTAACCCTTGGCTTAAAGAGGGGAAGATTTTAGTGTTCAAAGAAGCGTACACGCGTGTCTTTTTCAGAAAGTAAAAGTCATTGAGTAAAAGCTGTTTGAATTAAACTTTCTACTTCTACTTGGAATAAGGAGGATTCAAGTGATTGCAATTTCGAACTGAAACCTAAACAAAATAAAAGGATCAGTTCGAAATTCCAATCACCTGAAGGAGGCCGGAGCGTACAACGGCCGAAACGTCGTGAACATGACAGTAAATCTGAAGACAACAGTCCGAACAATGTAAAATAATTTGTTGAGTTTAATTTTCAAGCCTTTTCTTCCGAAGACTTTTTTGTTGATTATGTTTTTACACTAAGACATTTATTTTCGCATTTAATATTTTCCTATGGTAATGTAATTCATAACAACAAATATATTCATGATAAAATTTGGGCACTTCGATTGGTGGTAATGTTAACAAGCTTGTCTCGTTAGATCAATTACGAGTGTGTAGGGACTTAGATTCTTTCGGCTTTGTGTCTCAACTAAGTTATGCTTAGAAAAGCTTATTGATGATAACATTTATTTTTTACTAGCAGCATGGCCCGGCGTTGTCCGTGCTTGATTCAAAAATCGTGCGACTCATACAGCAATCGTTATCACTTGACTTAAAATATTTTACTCTTCCTTGCCTTTAAACGAGTGCCCTTTGCCGTGCTGATGTTGCTACATGCCTTACTTCTTGCCCATCTCACACTGCGAATTTTTTCTAAGTTCTATACTAAACATTAAATCTGTTACGAAAAAAGAACTAAGCAAAATGAACACAAAACGATCAGCTTTAAAAAAGGACTCGTAATTGGAAAAACCGAATGAAAAAAGAATGTTAACAACAAATACTTTTTCACACCCAACCCAGTTCTGCGAAATCAGAATCAACGTTGAGTTTAAGCAAGCAAATGAGCCAATTGGAGTGAAGTGACATGCAGATTTAAATTTTTCCCACTTGTGACGAATGCAGCTATCGATTTTTTTTTTTGCATGCTAGCATGCTAGTTAACATTCGTGTCAGTCAGCTGTTGGCTCTCATGCTGGCCAATAGAATCTTCCTGCCTGTTCGTGGCAGCCAGATATTGGCTCTCACTCTGGCCAGTAGAAAATGGCAGCAAACTACATGAAAACTGCTTGTAGAAGCATGAAAAAAAATCGATTATTTCCACTATCGATGGGAGTTGGGAAATGCAAAAGTCAGTGTTGGCCTTCCCGCTAACTTGGAGCATGTGCATGTAAATTTTGGTGCAAATCTGTCGAAAATTGCGGCCGTGCATTCGTTACACACACACACACACACACACACACACACACACACACACACACACACACACACACACACACACACACACACACATCCTGCATTTTATAGATAGAGATGAATTTTTTTTTTCTTTTTTGAATATATTTGAAAAATATTTGCAGAATTTTAGTTTGTCGTTAAGAAACATAAAATAGAATCAAATGCACTATTTTTCTACTACAAAATTAATGAAAAAAATTTTGTTTCCTGGATATGACGATAAACTACAACCGCGTCCTGGGTAAGACGATAAAGTGCATCTTGACAGCAAGGCCTCTGATCAGGATGTTTTGAAAATCTTGGAACCACCTTTTAATTTCTGGTGTTCCCAGGCCCACCTTGACCTGGTGTGGTAGCAGTTATTAGTGTCCCAGCTATGGGTAAATAGTTAACCCCCAAACTGGAGTCAAAATACTAGGAAATTGCAAAAATAGGTTTTAATACAAGAAATAGTTTGCAAAATATAATTACCAGCATTAAATTTTTGAAGCAAAAATTATTGACAGTAATGAAAAAAAATAAATAAATAACGGGAGTAAAAATCTCGTCGGCATTAAATAAAACTTTCAAGTTGATATAACGTAACAAAAAAACAAAAAAAAAACTAAACCAGAACGTTGTTTAATTTTTAACTTTTCTCTAAAATTTCTGAAATTTAAAGATTTTGAAATATTCTTCCGATACTGGCACATAGCTCCACACTGAGTAGCTGTTTATTATCGAATATCATGATTATCACGATAGAGTACCATACGATTACACCTGGAATAAGTTCGATCCTCACTAAGTGACTTTGTAGCAGCCTAAGCCCGATTTAGTAAATGATTACATTAAACCATATTTGAGTGTGTGAAACTCATGCGGATTCATTTCAATGTGGCTTAATGGCATTTTTCATAAATCATATAATAAAAAGTGACGCATAGGTTGTAATTGGGAGACGTGAGTTAAAATTCCGGCCTAGTCTGCTACGATTAATTTTGCATTAATGTTCTCTCCAACCACCTAGTTAAAAAGCAATGAAGAGTGGGTTCTCTAGTTTAGGTGGGCTGCCAGTTTAGGAAAATTACCAATCTGAATTAAAAACAATCAAGAAAAATGAGTGAACGATGTTTCCACTATTTAACCCATAGTTGATCCCGGAAAAGAGGGAGCCATAACTTCCAAAATGGCAAAAGTTATTGTAATTAACTCGACCACAACTTGAAATAGATTCGCAGATTTCTCTTCCCAAGTTTCTAACTATTACACTACGTTCACACACACACGTATATATATATATATATATATATATATTGTGTCGCTTGAAAGTTTGAAAGTTATTGTGAACAAATTTAAAATAAGCCTAATTAATGAGCAGCCAAACACCAATTTGTAAAGTAGACATTCTAAGGAATGAACACACACACACGAAAAAAGGCTGTATTTTAATTATTTATTTCGGATTATTTCACCAAAACGGTAAATTTGAACAAAAGTATGTAAACTCTTTTTAGTAGTACCTTGTGGAACCTCCTTTTACAACGATTACTTCAATCAAACGTCTTGTATGACTACTGACCTGTCTTTGACTAACAACAAGATTTCTACATGAGATCCGGGATTTTTGCACCTCCTCCTGCAAAACTCAGCCAATTGTTGAGAATTTATAGGGACATATGGATGGAATATATCAGCTTTGACTAACAACAAGATTTCGATTAGATTGAGATCCGGACTTTGACTATTATTATTGTTGTGGATTCCAGGTTGGAATCCGATACCAATAAATAACAAACGACAGGAAATGAATATATTATAAATAATGTATTAACGTAATAAAAACCCATTGCAAACTGATTACCCGCAATGCATCAGGTTAGCAAAATCACAACGCATAGTTGAAACAGACAGGAATATATATATATATATATATATATATATATATATATATCGATATCCTGCATGTTCGACGTATGAGGGAAGGAAGCAGACTCAGTTTCAGGAAACTGAGAGCCCGACACCGGCACATGAGATTTGATTATAGTGGTGAAGGTTTTCGTGTTCTGTGATATTCCGGGACCATCCACACTTTTTGAAGGGCCTGTTATTTAAAAAAAAAAAAATGAAGAATACAGAGACCTAGCTAGTCACTGTTTCATTTGTGCCACAAGGTTCCATTTTCAAAAATAACCCTCGATTTTCAGGTTTTTGAATTCAGAGTTGTCCGTTTTAATTCTTTTCCCAGACCAGTTGCCATCCAAATGTTGCAATTAAAAAAGAAAAATATATATATATATATATATATATATATTTAAACTGTAACTGGCCGTATTGCCCAGTAAAATACCAAAAATAGTTAGAACAAAACATCAATTTACTGATAGATAAATCGAAAAAAGTAATCTTCGCCCCTGTATATATAAATAGTACAGCAAAATCACAACGCATATGGCCTGAGAATTTAAGTATGAAACAGACTAGGTGTTGACTTCAGTGTCCATTTACACACACACACACACACACACACACACATATATATGTTCTACTGCCTTAACCAGGTATATATATATATATATATATATATATATATATATATATCATATTTCTCCATATATATATATATATATATATATAAAGAAAAGAGACAGAAAAACGTCAGAGAGCAGGATGAGTATTCTGAAAACCGGACAGTTAATTTCGACGGCAAACGTAACAATTAGTGACTAGACTCGATATTGCGCCCTCGTATACTATCACACATTTATTCGAAAATATGCTATGAATATAGAACGAAACGGCCGTCCAGTGCTTTCTGCATTCTGTTGAGGTTTCTTCTAGACTCGATGAATTAATTAATTATCTCAAATCCTCCTTAATTTCTATCATATATATATATATATATATATATATATATATATATATATATATATATATATATATATATATATATAGTGGTGTAACAGAAAAATTGTCCTGATTAAAATATCTTACTGGAATTATCCGAGGTTTTTTATTGGACAATACTTTAAACAATAAGAATGTATTTAGCTCTAAATTGAAATGATGATCCCTCTTGCTGTTGTGACCTTCTAATCCAGTATTCCTCACTATTGTTCCCATTTTTTAAAAAACATAGTCACCGTTCTCTCTGATGGTTCTTGAATGGACTTTAACGCTGTAAGCCGGGGTATGAATGTTGGTAGCATTAATGAAGGCCTGAATGATCTTTTTCGTCTAATCATTGCTCACTTGGGAAGATATAGTGGGGTTAACACGAAACGATTTTTAACCTGTTCTATTTTAAGCTGAATAACCCTTTTTCAGTGGTTCTTACGCAAATGATGTCTACATGGCTAAAAGCCTTATATGAAAACCTGGAAAAAGAAACTCAGTGTTGTGTTTTTTTAGATCTTAAACATTTTATCTGATGGACAATTATCCCAATGCGTTTACACGATTTGGACAATGTTTGCTGTGACACTCGGTATATATATATATATATATATATATATATATATATATATATATATATATATATGCACATTTCATTGAATACTAAAAACTTTTTTCTTTTCAGATGATAAATTATATAAAAACTGTCTGAATGTTCTTTTTTTATCCGAGCGCTTTCGGTTATCCATTAGGCCATTTTCAAGAATGAAATAATTTAACTGTTAAAAAAGAAATAGCTTGTTGCATTTCATTTTTCAAAACACGGTCAGGATGTTGTGCCCATGTACTTAGTTGATATTATTAAGTGTTGTTTTGTTTTTATTAATAAGGCTCCTATATTTTAGCCTTTTTTTGCATGTAATGTTATTTATTTGTCAACAAGTATGTTACGAATAGTGTCCGATAGGCCTATATGAATATTTAAATGAGATCTAATTGAGCTATGATCAGAAATGTGTAGATTTGAATTTGTAGGTCTGATGAATTGGATCGTGATTATAACTATGTAATATTAGTGTTTGAGTCTTTTATATATATATATATATATATATATATATATATATATATATATATATATATATATATATATATATGTGTGTGTGTGTGTGTGTGTGTGTGTGTGTGTGTGTTTGCAACAGGCCAGTACACTAAGCATGGATAGACAGATCATTCGCATTTTATTGCACTGAGCACGGTATCCCAAGAGAATAGAATAATGGAAGATGAGACACTGCCTTAAGCACATGTTTTATGGAGTGTTCGTTCTTGGTAAGTAATACAGACACCAACTCAAGAAACGTTTCAATGTTTTTGTTAAGGAATACCTTAAACGAATATCAAAAACTGAGACAATGAGGCAAAGAATAGGTCCAGATTTTGCTGGCTGCATTCGCATTAAATTAAACAATGTGTAGCATTTCAAGAAAAAAAATACGCTTATGAAAGGGCGTATAGATTCGATTCGAGAAGGTATTCACTTTCTGCGTGTAGGCTGTTCTATCTCGAGATTTATAACGCGAAAATTATAACTAATGAATCCTTAAAGTTGTCTGGTTTCATTAAATTATACATGCATACATGCATACATACATATATATATATATATATATATATATATATATATATATATATATATATATATATTTCTTCCATGGCTCACCCTTGAACTATATACACTACACACATTAAATTATATATATATATATATATATATATATATATATATATATATATAAAGTATTCCATAACCCGATGCATATATTTTGAGTGGGTACTATTTTTCATGCCTACCTCAAGCCATTAGCTTCTTCCCCTAATTTAACAGCTTACCACTCTTTATAGTTAGTAGTATTTTTTTCTGTTAGGTATAATTTGCCCCTTTTGCCAACTTCGAAGTACTCCCTGGATTTCGCAAAGACCTTTCATCAAATCTTTTGTCGGGTTCTTTTCGCTAATGATAGCAGACTAGTAGAAAGTAGATACAGCGTTACTTCCTTTATATTTTCGCCATGTCACACCAGCTCACCTATATGGCAGTGAATGCTGGAAAATCTCCACACAGATGAAGAAGAGACTTAATGCAAGAGAATTGTGGTTCTTCAGGAGGATACTAAGAATATCATGGCCTGAATATGTCAGCAACGACGAGGAAAGAAAAAGAACACTTACAATGAGAAAAGTTTGTAGGGCACACAATAGGTAAAGAAGGCTAATTTCACATGAACAGGCAGATTGATGGAAAACAGCGAATAACCTAACTAGTGAGTTTCTG
Organism: Acanthosepion pharaonis; assembly: GCA_903632075.3. NCBI lineage: Eukaryota > Metazoa > Mollusca > Cephalopoda > Sepiida > Sepiidae > Acanthosepion > Acanthosepion pharaonis. Next base: position 2,891,972 of record CAHIKZ030005533.1, read on the forward strand.
CAAATGATTGGCAGAACATTTATTAAAAGAAATAGCAAAAAATACAGGCATTGCTCATAGAGGGCACCACCAGGCTGGAAGAAATAATTTAGCTCTATACATATTTTTATATAATTTCTTCTATGAAATAGCGTATGTAAAAATCACTAAATCAAATAATTTAGCTACATACATATTTTTATATAATTTCTTCTAGGAAATAGTGTTTGTCTTTCCCTGCACAACAATAATTCTATATCAGAAGGAGTAAGCTACAAGGTGTACCGCGTGCGATGGATAAATTCTCGTTTAAATTACGCAAAAATGAAAATAACAATGACATCTCATTTTAGCAGATATATTTACAAAGATTTCACAAAGATATCTTGAAATACGAAAGAGTAAATTTATTCAATAAAATCGCTATTGGCTTCAACTCCGGACTCCAGACGGCTTCGAAATCTTCTGCAACTATTCTGGACAAACTTGTTATTTAATTTGGGGAATGCTGCCATAATCCTTGACTTCATTGCATCTTTGGTGTTCTAAGGAGTTTTGTTGGTCTCTCACACAACTGCATTGCACACATAATAATCAAGGGGTTGCAGTCTAGGAAGTTAGGTGACCAGATGTAAGGGGCAATGTGGTCGCAGAAATTGTCCCTCAGCCATGACTGTGTTCACTTGCTTGTGTGGTAGGGTGCAGAGTTCTGTTGTCAGACATAGGGTCTTCCAGCAACAACCCTCTTGTCAGAGGGCAGAACTACCACCTCAAGTCAATCATTGTTGAGTCTTAGGCCATGTTGGAAGATCAATAGAGGCATAACGTCACTATCACTCGTGATCACTCCAAACACCTTCATCAATATAGATTCATCCTTTTCCGAATCCTCTGCATTGTCTTCAGATTGACACCCAAACATTCTGAGAGGTTCGTACTGGAGTTACCGGTGTGAATGCCATGTGTACAACATGCCGTTTTGAAATCTCTGGTAGAGTGAATTGCATCATGGTAACTTTTTTCTCACAGACGTTGCCCAACTGATCCTTCTATATTGTGCAGTCGATAAAATAATAAAAAAGAAAAAAACAAAGCGCATGCGCGAAACTAACTATATAATAAGGCGACTATTTATCCATTGCCCCTATATGTATTAATATAGACAGTTATGGTGGTTAATAATACATCACAGCCGATAAGATACATGATATTGTGTGAGCTATGAAGGAAATGAATAATTTCCTAGGTTTTTATTTATTTCCCCCATTTTAGTCATTATCATACCCTATCCATGATATGATAACACCTTATTTCACGGACAGAATAGAATCTCTGAAAGAAAAGGAAAAACAAACATAATTTTCATACAAAAAATTATATTTACACGTGTCCCTCACAGAGAAACTATAACATGTGTATAGCACATCAGCAATGCGAAAATGATGAAGAGAATGAAACTTTTACTTGTAATTATGCCCAACATAAATTTGAGCTGCTGGAGGATTGTTTTGTGTTTGTCGAGAAGCTATATTTAAAATTCTGAACGGATATTCGAGTGGGCCGGATTTGTCTTCTATGTCAATAGCAAGGAAATATTCTTCAAACAGGGAAGGACGAGTCATAGGTATTTCCCAACATGTGGACTGAGAGCTAGAGATATTTTCTATAATTCGAGCGAGATGGATTCATCGTCTTCACTGTCTCTGGCGAGGACAATTTCTAAACGAAAACGGTGCCATGGAATGGCCTGGAGAGAGGGCTTGCCTCACCCGTGATAAAAAAAAAAACGTGTTTGACTCCTGTAAGTTGACTGAAGGAATGTATATTTTTGTTACTCTATAAACCGACGTCACTAAGCGGTTTTCACTTGATCCATGGGAGATAATTGTTTTTTGTATACCTACAGCAAGATGTACAAGCCAGTAAACGTTCTGTATTTTTGTGGTGTATGGTCTATTGTAATTCATACACTCTACTTGGAAATCTGCAATCTTGTCAGGAATAACATGACATGATCTTACTATAGTCCTTTCTTATCCTTTCATGAAGGATTGAAGACAGGTTCTGGAAACGATAACACTACTCTCCATATCAAAATGACATTAAACTTGTCTCAGACTTTCTTACAAGCATTGCCTTGGCAACATGAAATTTAAATCCGTGTTATGTGAACACTGAACGGAACATGCTGCATGGCTTACTAAATCCCTGGAATACGTTTGGCTAAATAAACCTACGCATCAAGTCAAGTCTTTTGTAGCCTCCATGCTACGTCATGTTCTTGAGAAGAGAGAAGTTGGCCCTTATTAACCAGACATCGCTAAATATTTTAATGGGCTGCATTATATATATATATATATATATATATATAAATATAAGCAGTAGAGAAGATTTATTTAATATAAAAATATATATAGGAAAGCAATTACCAGTTCTCCTATTGTCGTTTCGTCCATATGGACTTTATCATTTATCATTTTATATTTTATTTGATTAAGTCCACATTGGACGAAACGCGTCAGCAATTACCAGTTCTCCTATTGTCATTTTTATTCATATATATATATATATATATATATATATATATATATATATATATATAACGATACCAGACGGAATCTACAGCACCCAATGCAAGGAAAGACTGCAGAGGCAATATTAAATATACCCATATATAAAAAAAAACAGCCCGCAATAAATAAAATATCATTCAACATATGAGACGGAATCTGGATTCGCTATATGAGCTCTTCAGTGTGCGTATATGCATACATTAAATATATCATATATAAAATCACATATGCGAGCATTATATATATATATATATTTTTCATCCACAGACAGTAATGAATTGAATTTTATCGTATTTATTTTTAGCTAAACACACAGCACCTGAGAGGACTCGATTCGCTGTTACCGAGGAGTCTTGCTATAGTAGCCGTAATAGTCATTGTTTACGAACCCACACTTCCTCCCCCAGAGAGCTCAACCGAAATACATTTTTCAGGAGCCTATATAATTTTGTCCACAGACAGACTGTTTCGCTTTATCACACTTCTTTTGCATTCTTTTGTTGCGTCTTTGTTCCCAGTAAGAGTCACCTTAGACAGTTTTAAATTTACATTTTCAAAAGAATACCAGGATGTACACAAAGGGATTCTAACGACCACAACACACAGATACAGAATTGGTTCTTGATTATGATCGAGTTGGTCTAAAGCACTTGTCACAAACAATATGTAAATATCAACTTCGGATAGTTTATCTACAACTTCGAGAAAAAACACTAAACACCTTATTCGAAAATTGGAAAAAATTGGAAAATTGGAAAAATGCGTCTATAGATGTGAAACAAATGATGTTCGGACGCTTCATCACTTTCCAGTGACTTTCGAAATCAGTTTACTAAAAAAGTAACATATTTTTGATGACTGAAAATAATATCAATGTTTGATACAAATATTGTGTTTGATATTGGATAGATAAAACTATTAAAAAGCCGTCGTTGTTTGCACAACCATGAAATTCGAGGTTATCGAAACTGGCCTTGTAGTGATAAAGTCAGAGTATCTAATCTCACTCCGACAAAGTGTTGCTCGGAGATATTTTGCATAGTTGCTGTAAAAACAAAAACAAAAATACACAGTTTAGATCTGTGTGTGTTCAAAAAAAAAGGCTAATGTGCCTGAACGGACGTTTACCACAGATTAACAAGCAAAAATGACAGATGCACTCGGAAAACGAGCAACCATCAATTCTTTCTATCTATCTCTATCTATCTATCTATCTCTCTCTCTCTCTATATATATATATATATATATATATATATATATATATATATATATATATATATATATATATTTTGGGATATATGTATCAATATCAGAGATTTACGTTTGGACTGAGTTGTCTCATAATCTGAAACTGGTTATATATGAAAATGTAGTGTTGTCTTTTTTGAGACTACGTTGTCTCATATCGACACACCGTATTTTGTTGATTTTTATAAATATAACAAATCTAAATAATATATATAAATATTTATATATATATATTATATATATATATATATATATATATATATATCATTTTTATTGGGCTGAGTGGTCTTATAATCTGAAACTGGTTGTGAAAATGCTGTGTTGATCTTTGAGAATAAGCTATTTAATATCGACTACACTGTTCATATCGACGCAACGTATTTTCTCGACGTTGAACACACTTCCTTATAAATATAGCAAATTATATATATATATATATATATATATATATATATATATATATATATAATTTTCTGTCTATATTTCTGAGATGAGGTATTATGTACATTATTTACATTATATTTATCACAACGTATAAAAAAGTCTTTGAGGGCACATGGCACAGTGAATAAAGGCGTTGGTTAGATCCAGTGACAGGACGCAAAGAGTGTGAATTCAATACCCGGTTAAGGAAGCGGAAAACTTTCAGAGGGAAATAAGCAGGAGATAACTGATAACTGATATCCATCAAACATGGCACGTGGAATTAGAACAGTCTACCCCAGTGAGCGAAATAAAGGGTTCAGTTCGAAATTCCAACCACCTGAAGAAGGCCGGAGCGTACAACGACCAAAACATTGTGATAAATATGGCGACAAAGATGAGGACAACGTTCCCAATAATGTAAATAATGTATATCATTTTATATGCATGTATGTCTTTATGTGTGGGCTGAGTGGTCTTATAATCTGAAACTGCTTGTGAAAATGCAGTGTTGATTTTTGAGAATACGCTATTTAATATCGACACACCGTTTTTTTCTCGATGTAGAACACACTTCCTTATCAATACAGCAAATTCTAAACAATATATATATATATATATATATATATATATATATAATGAGATAGAGAGAGATATATATTTTCAGATCAGTTAATAGCTGCAGACAAAATGTTTAATATCTAAAAAAACACTAAACTAATTGATTTTATTTTTGCGAGGTTTTCAGATAAGACGTCTAGCCATCTTGACACCATTTATCGTAATAACCACTAAAAACACTGAGCTATTCAGCTAGAATGAGAACAGGTGTAAATCGTTTTGTCCTACTGTCTTCCCAAATGAGCAATGGTGAAAGGAAAACGATCATCTAGGCCTTCAGTAATGGTACCAACATTTATACTCTGGCTTCCATCTTCAAAGTCCATTCGCGAAGCATCTCGGGAATGCTGAATAAGTTTTAAAAAGAGGAAACAATAGAGAGGAAAACTGGATCAAGAGGTCACAAGAGGAAGAGGGATCATCATTTCAACTTAAGGCTAAAGATATTAATTAGAAAAGATCCATCTCAATCCATAAGACGTTTGGCACATGAGAGAGAAGTTTAACTTTGATAGTCCAAAGAACAGTGAAAAAAAATATTGAAAATGAAATCGTACGTGAAACATATCAATATTTACTGCTTATAAATGTGGCCGAGACGGTTAAGGCACGTCCGCGTATATGACGGTTCCGTATAGGATGCAGGTTCGAATCCTGTCAAAGAACGAATATTTTCTATGAAAATTTCTCGGACATTCAGGCCGGTAAATGTTATTTAATACTGTTTATCATAAACAGAGCATTTGCTTAAATACTTGTATCTATAAATAACAACGTTAAACATAAAAATGTCTTTAATAAATAAATTGTCGGACCTTGTCCATTTATATATATATATGTCAGTGACTGCAGTCTGACAAGTAATTCTCAACTAATCTGAAAATTTATCGCTAAGATGTAATATCTAGTTTTATTTGTTTGTTTTTTTTACGGCTTATCGACGTTTAACAGGTTATTTAAAGCCAAAATCATATTTTTTAGTTTGTGAGAATTTTTTGTTACAAGTCCTACTAATTCTAATTAATCTATAGCTTGGGGGAGATGAGGTGTATTCAAGGGGATTTCCAAGGGGATTTACGCCAAAGTCAATACAACCATCCCTAATTCCGAGCCGTTATTCATTATTCCACTCACGCATCTAATCTTAGAACACCTGGAATACCCAAGTAGTCACCCATCTAGGTAATGAGTAGGCCCGACGTTGCTTAATGTCGCTGATCGTACGGGAACTGGTTTTGCAAAGTGATATAGCCGTAAGCTGATATAATATTAGGGCTTCATGGTTAATATTCATTACTTAATTAAATGTGTTGGCAAGAAGAAACATTATTAATATTTGTTGCGTAAAATATATACTTTATTCATCCTTAGGCAGCGAACTTATTGATCTTCGTATATTTATTTATATGTCTCTATTTTCTTAGTTCATCGTTTAGCATTTTATCACGTTATCACTGGTTTTTTAGCCTCTGGTAGACGTTATCATCTGAAAAAAAAACTGAAGCTGTCTCATCTTCGACCTTCTGCAAAACTGACAGATTGCAAAAATCAACTTAACAAGATTTTAAAATTGCATCTAAAAAAGAAGCCAAAATAATTTAGGAAAACATTTTTAGCGAACCAATTTTTCCCTTGTCAATTCAAATATTCTTCTTGACAGCCAATAGAATTTGACAATTTGTTTCATTTTGTGGCAGATTTTTCAAGAGTGTAAAAAATAAGAAATGGAAGTATGAAATATTTATATATATCTATGTCTATTTACAACAAAGATTGAAAGCGATAAAAAGGGATTATTTCCTGCGTACGGTGATGCATCAATTCTGACAATTTTGATATATAAAAATAAATAAATAAATAAATAAATAGGTCCGTGCAAAGAACATTGCAGAGTTTTGACCCCAGCAAATATGTAAGAGAAAAAATGAGAAATATTTACACAATTTGTGCAGATTTGGGCAGCGTTTGTTTTAAATTGCCGAGGTAATATCGCATTTTTAAAGAGAATATTTATAGAAATCAACGCTATTTCTCTCATGGAAAATACATATTCGTGCTAATCCGCAACTGATGTTTATTAATATCATTTATAAGCAAATTTTTACAAGGGAAAACAAAATGTTAAACAACAACTTTCTATTATTCCATGAATTATTCAGGCTAGTATTTTCGTTTAATGTCCTCGGTGTTCTACTTTACATTCAGTTTCCAAAATCTCTTTGAGATTAATAGAATAAAAACTAGGAATATATCCTAATAATATCCGGAATTAAAAAAAATCGTTTTATTCTACAATTTCAGGAGAGGAGAACATATCTGACGAGATACTCCAAGTAATGTTCTTCATATTAAAATTACGAGGTTGCAGAAATTATCGTCCGAAATATTTCGATAAAAACAAATAAAGGTGAGGGCTGTATGAATCTCATAACATTAAAATCATTGATTACGTTTCCTAAATTTGATTTACGTCTTTGAGGAATACAAAGAAACTTTAGCTAACGTTCAAAGAACATACTAGATATAGAGATAATTTTACGAGATAATACGTTGTCTGAGTGTGTCCTTTTTCATGAGAATTTTAAATTTATTTCTACCATTCATCAATAAAGCAAGGAATTTGATTCAATCTGTCTTCTTACTTATTATTATTATTATTATTATTATTATTATTATTATTATTATTATTATTATTTCCTTTGATTTCTGATGTGTACTCATTTGTTTCCTGATCCCGACCAGAGACCTAAGGTCAGAAATGGCATCATGACATTTTCCACTGAGGAATTTAAAAAAAAAAAAAAAACACGTATTTTACATAGATAAAGCCCTTCGTAAGTTTTGGGCTGTACTCGTGAGAACTATTTTTTGTATTTCTTTAAGGCATGGGCTACAAGGAATTGCTTCAATGAGTCTATTGAAATCTTTTCCAATCAATGCGAGGGCTTCAAATACAACTAGGATTGTTGATGATCTCATGTGCCACATTTTTGAGATTTCGATTTCAAGGTCCTTGTATTTTGATAGCTTTTTAAATAACTTCAAAGAGACATTGCAGTCTGCAAGGACTGCCATATAAATAAGGAGGCATTTTTTGTCTTTGCGATCTCTAATCTCGATGTCTGTGTGATTAGTTTTGATTGTTCTGTCTGTGTGTATTGTGAAGATCCCCAAAATTGTTAAATTTCCTATCTCCATAATCGGGTCTGTATTATTATTATTATTATTATTATTGTTGGGAAAGCAGAAAGACGACGAAATAAGGTTGAGGTAGAAATACTCGGAGCGCAATACACCCATCATGTCATCTATTCTTATAAAATTATAGCAGGATAATGCGTCACAGCCAATGTGCGCAGAACTGCGACTGGCTTTGTTAAGAAGCGGGACATGAATTTGCAGTTAAACTCCAGTTTAAGTAGACAGACATTTTCTGATTAACAGCGTTCCCAGTTATCTAGATATTACTCCTTCATCCTTTCAACCTAAATACAAACCCTCTCGACACCCAGTTATGATATTCGCACACTCCTCCCACTCATGGACAGAAATGCATAGGGATTTAGCGATTAGGGGACATGCCCAACTGAGGAAACTTGAGAATTATGTGATAACTTCCCCAATAAATTAAGATCGGAAGTCATGAGATACATACCTAGCGTAGCATACGGGAATTCATCATCGTCATTATTATTATTATTATTATTATTATTATTCAAAGCATATCTTATTGGTGGCTGGCAAAATATTTCTTTTCAATTTATCACTTGTGACATAAAATGCACCTAGTCTTGTTTCATTTCACCGAGATGCTGTATTTATTAGAATCAGAAATTTCTTCACTGTTCCGAGCAGCTAACCAAATTGTAATTATTATTATTATTATTATTATTATTATTATTATTATTATATAACCGTGTTTTCCCACCGGTGTGAAGCGGTGGCATTTACAAGAAATGAAATATTAGTATATCAGATCAATACACGAATTCTTTTTCAGCTTTTTGCCAATCTTCAAATTTTTGGAGGGCGTTGAGTATTCCAGTTATGATGGGTATTACTGTTACTTTCATGTGACAAAATTCTTCATTTCTCTCACAATTCCCCGATATTTGTCCAGCCTTTCACATAAAAAAGTTTTTACGCTCCCACCTACAAAAAAAAGAGAACGGAAACCATGATAGTCATGTCCGATGTAGCATCAGGACATTTATTATTATTATTATTATTATTATTATTATTATTCGATTTGATATCCTCTTCGACCCTTGGATGATGGCGGTCATATGTCAGCTCCTAATCGTAACTTAGAAACACAAAACCTTCCTCAGTATGTGAGTTGTGCCACGCAGCACTGTTACCACTGAAGATACTACTGTCAGGATTTATACATCTCTGGCCATGTACAAAAGTGTGTTATTAGGACAATTTCTCTCCGAGCGCTTGTCCGTCAAAACGATCGTACCCCCATGAGTCTGAATGGTCTCATAATCTGAAACTGCCTGTGGAATATATATTTTCATAAATAAATTTTTAATATCAAGCAACTATTGCTGCCACATTTGGTTTAGTTCTTCTGCTATATATTTAGAAATTTTTGATAAAATACGAAGAGGAATTAGCAATGTTATTGGTACTGATCTGACATTTCAACCTCAGTTAATTCCCATCTCCGTAACATATCTTCCCTGTGATTTCTTTTATAAATGTTTTCATGGAAATTGTTTTGATGAACGTTCCTCTATGGTAGCTAAATTTGATGAGTTTAAGCGCACTATTAAGCGGCATGATCTCATCATGTTACAGTTGAAATGGCTATATGAAACCGTAAGTTCTATGATAACAGTTTCTTCTCTCTTATGAAAATCTCCTTCGGCTTCTTGATTTCCGGTCAACTTTGATCTTCAAAAATTCAAATACAGTCTTAATTTCTAAAATCTCTCTTCTTAATTCTTACTTTGTTATCGTTCCCTCTCATTACCAATGTTTTTCTCATATTCTTTCACACCACTTGCATCTTAGTGGTTTTATTGCCATGCTTGGGGTAAATTAATTAAAAAAATATCTAATGCATTAATAGCGGTCCACAAACAGCATACATAGGTAGCATGCAATTTTCCTATGGTACTAAATATTCACCGTATTTTTCTTGTATTAGGTTGGTGCAAAAATAATATCGTTTTCTCATATAGTAACATATGTTAGAAAACGAAATTATTTTTGCACCAACCTAATAGTTACTGAGAAGCTTATTCTTTTTATTATCTTTCGTAATCATTGTTATTTGTTGATGCTACTGTTTTGTTGTTGTACATTGTGTGTTAATATTAGATTAGATTTATTAACTAGTTTTAAAACAAATTACTCAGGCTGGCGTTATCCTCAGGAAGTTAATATCATTGGCGAATGACATTCTAATACTTTCGGCCATCTTGTGTATACTACAGAAGATCGAAAATATTTTTCTCAGTGCCCTTTAAGGACTTCAGCAAAATTTTTAGTAATCTCCATTCTCCTTTTTATTTGTGCTGCCAACAAATACGCCCAAAATATTGGGCAGAACTCCTACTCGAAATTTGTTTTTAAGTAATTTGATGATCTGATTCTTGAAATCTTCTATTGTAAAGCGCGTGATTTCCCTCTGAGCCAATTTCCAACGGAAATGAAAACCAAACAGTGGGTACGCGAGAATTTCTTGCTTCGCCAATAGTATTTATTCTCTTCTCATGAGATTTTTAACAGATGGGCGAACAGTAAGTGAAAAACAGCTTCTTATCTCCAACGTCGGGCATTATGAAAATAAATCAAAATGAAAACAGAATTGATGTGCATTGAATAAGAGAAAATCACATTAAATCTAAGCCGCAATCCTTACGCTATAGTTATCCACGGAAAATTATTCACTATTACCATGTTTGCATCTTTAGGAAAAGCGGGGGGGGTGGAGAAAGAACAAGAGAAGAAATAAGCTAAGAGAATGTAAGGAAAGATCTTGACGTAACATTCAATTTTTGAATGGAATATCTTTGCCTTTCCCTCTAATTTTCTTTTTTTTTTTTGCATATCTATACGTAAAGTTGAAAATCTGAAGTTTTTATCTGAAACAAAGACGATGTATATCGGCCGCAAATATGCATTGGGAGGCTAAAATAAATATGTCACATAGATTAGTTTTCCCTGAGAAAACAAAAGTGGCAAACAACTAATTTACGAGTTCAGGTAGCGTCTTTTTCACATATATGTTCACAAAATCCATGACCCAAGAGCCACCCAATGCAAAGTCTTGCGGAATAACATTGTATGGGAGAAAGGATAGGAACTAGGAAATTCAGATGACGCCCTAGACTTGAAGTGGGTAACGTTATAGTGATCGGGAAAGCATCCTATATTTAGTGTTGTTCCATAAAGTAGCAGTTCTAAAGAAGAAGCTATCTAAGTAGAACTTCCTTCGTACTACTTGAATACCAAGGGATTGAGGGTGATCCGTCCCTGTGTACGTGGTATGGATCGTCTTTTGGGGGCAAAAGATTGATTGATGGATTGATGGAAGAAAGGAATGTTGCTCGCCCGAAGATTGATAAGGCGATATGCACATACTATTTGATTGTAATGGTGACGATTTTAGTAGAATCAACTACAGTTTTCGGAAGAAACGAATAGAGAGAACTGGAGGAAATAGTGTGCCACAAAGTCTACAAGGACCGTCATGCATATATATATATATATATATATATATATATATATATATATATATATATATATATATATATATATAGAGAGAGAGAGAGAGAGAGATAATATTAGTGGAAAATATACATACATATGCAAAATATATATAAAAAATTCCCATATATGTATATTTTCAGAAAAAAAAAAAATTAACCAAGAGGAAGGAACCAGGTAGAACTCAATGTCCAGGACAGAGTAAGGATATAATAAAAAAGGCTTAAACACTAATATTCCATGGTAAATTTCTATACATATATTTTCAGAAAAAAAATTATTTGTCTAGACAGAAAGGAATAATTATAAACACTAATATTCCAGTAAATTCATACATGTATATTTTAGAAAAAAAAAAAATCATCCAAGAGGAAGGATCCAATAGAACTCAAGGACAGGACAAGGATATAATAAAAAGGCTTAAACACTAATATTCCATGGTAAATTTCTATACATGTATATTTTCAGAAAAAAAAAATTATCCAAGAGGAAGGATCCAGGTAGAACTCAATGTCTAGGACAGAGTAAGGATATAATAAAAAGGCTTAAACACTAATATTCCATGGTAAATTCCCATACATGTATATTTTCAGAAAAAAAAAATCATCCAAGAGGAAGGATCCAGGTAGAACTCAATGTCCAGGACAGAGTAAGGATATAATAAAAAGGCTTAAACACTAATATTCCATATATATACACTGTCCCTGATATTGATCACTTTAACCTATAAATAACTATATTTTATCATATATATACACATATATACGCATATGATCAAATATAGTTATTTATAGGTTAAAGCGCTCAATATCAGACACAGTGTATGTAAATATAAAAGTGGACATTAAAGTGAAAACACTAGTCGCTGAGTTTTGACGCCAATCGTCGTCATATGTCTCCTTTCTTTTCTCTCATTCTTTCGCTCTTAGTTCCTTTATTACTTTGATTGGGATATAACGACTGAAAGGTTTTGTTTTTCATAGCTATACTGTCTACATCTATAAACACTGTATATCCGATAAATATCTGTAACTTATATATATATATATATATATATATATATATATGTGTGTGTATGTTCGTGTGTCTGTCTGAGTGTTTCTGTTTATGAGTGATAATAATATCAATTTCTGAGTACTTTAAGCCATCATAGTTTCTTTTCATAGTTTTTTTTTTTAAAGAAACTGCAAAATTGGCATGAAATATAGAAAATGAGAAGTATAATAAAGAGATAGTTTTAAAATTAAAACAATATATTTCATCTCTCAAGATCGAATAAAGAACTTACAGTTACACATGAGAAAATATCTATTAGTGAAGAAAATATTCTGATTTATAAAACAAGACGAGGATTTCTACAGACTCAATACTAAGACTTCTATAATCATATGGTAACTGAATAGAAAATACATAACACTATATCGAGCTAGATGCACAACTGTTAAGCTATAATGCTGAATATATTATAATGTAATATTTAAAAACTACATTCTTTCTCTCAGCAAACATACATACGCCTACAAACACACAAGCACACACACGAACAAATATATATATATTCGGATATGTGTAAGAAAACATTCTTATATATATATATATATATATATATATATATATATAAGTCAACATCAAAAGTCAACACTTAGATGCGACAGTCTGTTTCATGCTATATGCAATCGTCAGGCATGACGATTGCATATAGCATGAAATAGACTGTCGCCTCTAAGTGTTGACTTCTATGTTCACTTTTATATTTACACACGCTCTATCTCTGATATTGAGCACTTTATCCCATAAATATAGCACACCTTAAGACTATATTTCTTCATATACATGTATATATATATATATATATATATATATATATATATATATATATAGAATGTTTTCTTACACATATCCGAATCATATTTAAACTTCGTTACACATGAAACGTATCCAATCAAAACTTATTACTGCATCTTACTAAATTTTACACACTTTAGCGTCGAGAATATTTGCTACACATATTTAAATATTATCTGTTACGTCAATACACGTGACACGTATCTAAGAAATTAAATAGCCTAACACAACATAAAATTAATCTGTCTCTTTGCTTTTAATCATTTTTTATCATTTCTATCTTGATCTCTGAGAAAGCTTTAATAAAGTTAAATATGTTACATGAAGATCAGTTTTCTTATTATGTCGAATTCCTATCTATACTCTATCTATCTATCTATCTATCTATCTATCTATCTATGTATGTATGTATGTGTGTGTATATATATATATATATATATATATATATATATATATATTTGTATATTTAGGCAGCAATATTCTTTCATGCACATTTCATTGAACACGACAGACAAGATGCTTTTATTTAGTTTTTTTATACAATTTCTCATGCGATCAAATATTTTTTTCTTTTCAGATGATAAATTATATAAAAACTGCCCAAAAATAAAAAAAAAATTATCAGATCGTATGAGAAATTGTATAAAAACTAAATAAAAGCACCTTGTCTGTCGTAATTAATTAAATGTGCATATATATATATATATATATATATATATATATATATATATATATAGATAGATAGATAGATAGATAGATAGATAGATAATATTAGTGATAAATATACACATACATATTCAATTAATGTATTAGACATCAGAGAACATTCATATTTCTCTCACTTTAACCGTCTTTGACTCCCCTATTTAAAACTTCTCTCTGTTAAACTTTAATTCCCCACCATCTTCTTCAGACCTTCCTGTTGCTCTTCTATTCTTCTATCGTCTGTAACCCCTCTCTATAGCTTTTTTTTACTCTAAGATTCTTCCCACACTCTCACATACACACTCTCACTAAATTTTATTTTTTATTCCCGGAGTTGTTTTTTCTGTTTTCTTTTTGAATTTGTAGGTCTGATGAATTGGATTTTATTTACAATTCTAATGGAATAAATTATGACCATGGAATATTAGTGTTTAAGCCTTTTTATATATATATATATATATATATATATATATATATATATATATATATATATATATATATTATTGTTCAAACATGTACCTTTAAATATAACAGACAACGAATATTTATTATGTTTGATCATAAGGATATTTGTTATTATGTTGTTTCTCAATCTAAGCTTTCGACTCACATGAGCCAATATATATAACCACTCTGATGATGGCTCATGTGATTCGAAGGCTTAGATCGAGGAACAGCATAATAAAAAATATCAAAATGTCGAAGAGTTTTTGTCTTTATTTTGTCCCGAAACGAAAATCACTATATGAAGCTTAGAAGAGCCCATGATCAAACACAATAGACATTCGTTGTTTGTTTTTTTATAATTGAATATATATATATATATATATGTGTGTGTGTATATATATATATATATATATATATATATAAATAATATCGTATGTTGAATGTTGGTAGTAATAAAATAGTGTCCGATGTAATATAGCAGAGCTACAAATTATATGTTAATAAATGTAAATTTTTTCATGCACAACACAATCTGAGGTGTTGAAATTAGTCTCAATTCAGCATCTGCAGATTGTTGTGCGTAAGACCCAGAGTAGAGTTGCTGGTGCGGAGAAAATTTTATTTATTAATATATATATATATATATATATATATATATATATATATATATATATATATATATATATATGTTTAAATAAAGAGAAAGAACAGTAAGTTATATAATCCAGTGTTCTTTTTGGTATTTTTATTTTTACAAAATATTGCTCAATGTAAATTTACAGAGCATTAATATTATAAATTAACTGATTTAAAATATGGTTTTTCGCTACACAGTAATAACCATGTTTCAAAAATGGAAGCCAAAACCTTTAAGTTTAATTTCAAATTAAATTAAAATATAAATATATATATATATATATATATAATATAAATATATATATGTATAATATATATATATATATATATATATATATATATATATATATATAATATATATATATATATATATATATATATATATATATATATATATATGTATATATTGTTCCGCCTGTCGTATATGTGATATATGAATATAGATTTTCGATTGCTTAAATTTATCATGGATTTTACAACGAAGAATTCGGCTGTTAAAAGACTAGTGTGTAAAATTTTGTTTAGGAATGTGTTTTTTTTAATCAAGAAAGATTATTTTTGGAAACAAAATACTGCAGAAAATAATCTTGAAATTTGAGTAACAAATTTATAAGCCTATTAAATTTACGGATCTTATTACGGCAAATGAAATATTAACGATTTTCTATGTTTTCCAATAGAGATGGAATGTTGAATCAATAGATAAGAAATGCGACCGACTTAGGTGACTTTGAGTAATTTCAAGAGAGAACGCCACGTGAATGTTGTGTTTCTACCATTTGTAAACCAGGGTGCAAATACTGCTACGATAGTCCAATATTAAAAGTGGGAACAAGTTAACATTGAAAAAAAAATATCTAACAATGATTTAAAATGTAAAACAATAAAATTTGTAGTCAGCATTAAACAAAATAGGAAAACAAATAAATCAGAGGTAGGAATGTACAAAGAAAACTGCACAGGAATATTGAAAAGACTGAGAGAACTTTACACGTGTGTATTGCTGAAAAAAAAAATTTAAGCGCACATACGATATAGAATATTACGCATCTTCCCCAAAATCTTATACTAATTTATCGAGAAAGAAATAGTATACGAACTTATCGAGAAAAGACGCTTATAAATATATATATATATATATATATATATATATATATATATATATATATATATATATATATAAGCGTAATTTGTAGGTCTGATGAATTGGATCGTATTTACGATTCCAATGGAATAAATTATGACCATGGAATATTAGTGTTTAAGCCTTTTTATTATATCCTTACTCTGTCCTAGACATTGAGTTCTACCTGGATTCTTCCTCTTGGAAATTTCCTTTTTTTCTAAAAATATACTTATATGGGTATTTATATTTATATATTTTGCATATGTATGTATATTTTCGACTAATATTATATATATATATATATATATATATATATATATATATATATATATATTGAGGCATGTTTTGTTGAAAACTTTAGACATGTTTTCTACTTATTTTCAATAGGATCCTTTCATATTGTTGAATAAGCTTTTTGGTGTCATTATTGAAGGACGAGAGAAAATCGCCTTGCTGTTTCTTTTATTTCAGTGTACTTTCTAGATAGCAATGTCATCATCAGGGTATTGTTTATTAGAAGATAAATATTGTAGTGTTCATTATTGTCAAAGACAACATTGCTGTGTTATCTGGAAGTTAAATTTCTTACAAGTGGAGTGAAGAATGCTCCATCAGTGCGTGACCGCTGAAACCAGTAAAGGGGAGGTAACTAAGTATTCTGTGGAGATTTTTGTTTTAGGAAATGCGTAGTAAAAAGATAAACTGTTAGTGGAAACGTTGGCATTTCACACTATCTATTGTACACATTTTGAAACATTTGTGGAGTATTCAAAATTAATTTTATTAAGATGCGGTTTTAATTTTTTTTAATATAGATAGCTTTGAGAATTTTTTGTTTATGTTTGTTCTTTTCGTGAAAAATATGGAGGTGTTTTTAACAAGGATTTTTCCGAATTCCGAAAGTGGACAGGTGTGTTGTTGTAAATGTTTAGAAGTGTTGGACATATTCAAATGAAATCTTAGCTGCCGAGACAAAATTGTTGTAGTGTGTCCAACACACACACACACACACACACACACACACACACACACACACACATATATATATATATATATATATATATATATATATATATATATATATATATATATATATATATATATATATAATATAAAATTTCTATAGAGAGAAAAATTTTTGTTAGAAACCAAAAATCGTACAGAACTGATGTGCTATCTGGAGATTGACTAGTATTCACTGCCTGTATGTCATCGAATGCTGGACAATCTCCTCATTGATAAAGGAGAGACTTGAAGCAATAGAAATGAGGATAACATAGACTGGACATTTGGGCAACATAGCGGTTTTGGAGATAAGGGAAACAAAAAGGAAACATATGCTTCATATCAGGAAGTAGCAGTTGACATTTCTGGGATACGTAATGTGAAAGAAGGGCTTGGAAAACCTGACACTCTCAAGGTTGATTGAGGGACAGAGAAAAGCAGGACATAGCATTCTTTACAGGCTTGAGTAAATAGATGTCAGAATGGGATTTCGGAGAAAAACAAAAAGACAACTCTTATTAAGAACTACAAGGAGCAGGAAGATGTGGAAGGCCATGATCACCTAAGTTCTGAAATGATACGGTATATAAAAGGAATATATTATAATTTCTAAGTCAAACCAACTTCACAAAATTTGGTCGTTAAATTATTTGTATCCTTTTTTTCTTTAAGCTTTGAACATGTATGTATGTATGTGGGCGCGTGGCCGAATGGTTGGGACGTTTGCTTTCTGATCTTGAATCGAATCTCACTAGGTTCGATTTGTCATGAAATCATCCTGATGCTATCCTAGAGGGGGTGATCCCAACGTGCTTGAGAAAGTGCCTGAAAACCATGCCACGGTTTGACCCAAGCCTTATGAGTGAAATTGGCTAAACTCAGCCCTTAAGGGCCTTCGGTGGCTGTCTTAAGTCACAAGTCACAAGACATCGTGACTGAGGGCTTCAGCGTACTGGCTCATGCTAGATAAAACGGTCTCTCCCACTAAGGTCTGCTCAGCATAGTTGCAGTATCAACTGCAGTTGGACGCCGTGGGTGTCGAGCAAACACAATTGTGCGTAAGCGGACGTAGACGAGTATTCTCGAATACGACTGTCCAGCTATTTATGTATGCATATGTATGTGTGTTTCTGTGTGTGATCGTGAGAAACGGGGTAAGCCTCTGTGTATCAGTACGTGCGTATGTGCGTTTATAAACTGAAAAATAGAAAGAATACGTTTGATGCTGTATATTTCTTCGAAAAACAATTGACTGTACAAATTTTTTTATACCTTTTCTACTTAAATACAAAATTAAATATAGAAGAATTTTAGAACGTCAGGACCTACATCGATGACGTAATTTGATCTGAAGAATATACACAGCCAGCGTTTTCACAATATCCATCCACAATGGCTCTTCAACACCTTCTAGCGTATGACCGATTCTTCTATGCTTCCCCAGTTTCTCAAATAATGCTCTAATTCACTGTGGGATCTCCCTTTCACTAGATAAATATAATATATTAAGACGCGTTCCCTGCAACATCCATCTGAGACCTACCCTGCTGCTTTCTACGGAAAATAGATAAATCAAATGATGGAGCACTCCTTATATTCTTCCGCGAGCTATCCGCTCTCAGATGTCCCCAGACAGCCATGAGAACGGTAAACGAATTTTCAGACCAATTAGATTCAGCATTGAAACTTTTAGCCAATCAAAACGATCTCCGGAAAGAGTAGGTCGTTTGGGAACAACAAAAAAACGACGTACTTAGTCTGTGAAAGTACCATTAAATTGATGCAAATTTGGAGCACCATCCTTTGCACTAAGGGAAATCGTACAGGTCCCTTTGAAGACTATTCAGCTTTAGTCATTTTACAATAGTGCGTCGTTTGCAATCGTTAAGAAAAAAAATATCAGAAAATGGTGTTCTATATGAATGCAGAAAGCGAATATTGATCTGACTTCAGACACTCTTCTTTAGTTTACTCGTTCGGTTTGGGGAAATTATTCTTAGAAAGATATTCATTACGAATTAAATAAGTGAATAAAATCGGATCTAGAGTAAGGTGAACCTCCGTCACCTCTATTTAAACAGTGAAATAAATGTGTGCATTGTGCATAATGAGATTCAAATAAGTCTTGGATAGTGAATTGCTGGAAAAGGAAAAATAAAAGGTTACTCTGTAAACTTATAGTAAATAAATGCTTCCAGGCTCGTATCAAAAAATAAAAGGCAAGTTACACTGCATGGAACTAAACCAATCATTTTATTACATGCAAACACTAGCCCTCATGCTGAAAATAGTGATGGTAATTAGTAGTTTCCTTATAAGGAAACATTTGGTGTTTACTACTGTCGGCTGAAATTTATAAAATATTTCTCTTAAATATTTTTTTCAGAAAAATAATGTTCTTGTGTTCAGTATCTGTTATCGATCTTGATAGTATTGATATGAGGGAGTATTTGAGGTTGTGTAAAACGTCAGCGTCTTGATTATGTCATTATTTTCTCTTCGAATTATATGTGCAATCCATTTCAGTCGTGGTTGCTGTTGAAAGTCCTCTAGGGATGGGATTTCTGTTGTTTGGTACAGTGTTTTTGTCTGTAATTAAGAGCACATTCAACATGTGAGGCCGACGTATCACAATGATTTTTTGTGATGTGGGATCTTCTATTTGCAACGTAGGGCCTGGAGAATTTCACGCAGATAGGACAGCAAGAGGAACAGAGAAAAGCAACGCGTAACCTAACTAACGGCCTTAAATCAAACAGGACAAAAACGGGAAGCGATGGCGTAAAGACATATCTTACTAAGAACGACAATTTATAGGAAGTTATAGAGAACAATGTTTCTGCAAGTCCTGTAAAGAGATGACACATCATAACCGAGTCGACCTTAGTTTCATCAATTCTGATATACACGGTTAAAACACATCATGCCAGTCACATTGTAGTGATCCCCTCTCATTTACTTCGTATTCCATTGGTGATCTGTAAGTTCCTCTCGAGCAGCTTCTCGCCAAGAGCCACTGCCTTGTAGAACCGACTCCCAAGCGGATGCTTACCCGATCCCTATAACTTCCACACATATCCGCATAAGCTTTGCCTCTTATTCTATAATCCTCTTCTCCGGGCCTTGTGAATATAAATCTAAAAAAAAATCATAGAAACGTTGGACATTCATTTTACTGCTACACTAAGTAGCTGACTCCCTACTAAACTCTAACCTACAAGAGCTAGATCAGACCAAAATTAGAGTAATGCTGCCATATCTAAACTGAAGATGACCAGTCCTCACTTGCCTGTCTTAATAGTATTCAAAAGCTTCTACGTGGCCTAGTGAGTGAGGATTTATTTTGCACCCAACAACTTTCACATATATGAAATGTCGAAAGTCTTTCGCTACTCTATCGCTATTTCCATGGCAAGTGTTCGAACGAGCAACAAACCTTGCTTCCACCAACCCTGACCTTCGAAGCTGGGACCCGCCATGCCACGTACATAATCTTGAATCATCTTCATTCTCTTCGGATTCCAGTAGTAAAATTTCACTAAGACCCACCACGCTAGGCACATTGTGGCGAACCACACTCATTCCTTTCGTATTCCATTGGTGAGATGTAATTTCCACTCAAACAGATTCTTCCGGGAAACAAACTCCCAGAATAATGTTTAACCGATCACTAGTATCTTGGCTTGTTTAAGCCGAGGACTAATCGTTATCCCCACCACACACACACACACACACACATATATCAACAAAAACTGTGACTCTTATTGTGTAACATTTTAGTTCGAGAGTCTTCCGGACTTAGTATAGGGGGAACACCATTGTAAAAATAATTATGTGGCACTGTTTACCGATTACCACACATATCCGCATTAGCCTTGTAGTGGGTGAACATAAATGCAAAAAAAAAAAATCATAATGGATAGAGGTTCTCTTGATGCGCCTTGCCTTGAACGTCTATTGGAAACCGCGCTCTTCACAGACCTCAAGTGATCTAACGAGCTACATAAATTACTTCCACTAACCATGAACTTTGCAGCTGCCACCCGCCATGCCCGGTACACAATATTGAATCATCTTCATTCTCTTCCCATTCCAGTAGTAAAAAGGAAGTTTCATTAAGACCCGCCATGCCAGGCACATTGTATCGAACAATTCTCATTTCCTTCGTATTCCATTGATGAGATGTAAGTTACACTCAAGCAGAGTCTTCCGGCGAACAAACACCCAGAAAGATTCTTCTCAAGAATTACTGGTCTGGGGGAACAAACGCCTGGCATTATGTTTTCCCGATCACTACAATCTTGACCTCGTCAAATCTAGATTTAGAAGTTATCCTTGCTACATAATCTCATGAATTGTGCCTCTGTCCTTTCCTATAACACCATACTTTAATCCTCTACCTTGGCTGTCTGGTCTTGTATTGCTTGAACGCTAATCTAAAATTTCCGATATAAGACACCTTTAAACGCATTTTAGGATTATGTCTTACTCGACACTATAACAAGTATATCCAACAAGAAAACAGAAAATCGGACGTAAATGTGACATGATCACAGGCTTACATGCTTAAAAATTGATTTAACATAACCAACAAAACCTTATAGATAAACAATAACTAACTGCAAAATTGTCCAAATCGTGTAACAGCGTGGGATAATTTTCCTTTGAGTTATTCAGCTAAAAAGAGAACAGGTTAAAATCGTTTTGTGTCAGCCACACTATCTCTTACCAACTGAACAATGGTGAAAGGAAAAAGAACATTCAGGCCTTCAGTTATGGTACCAACATTCATACTCTGGCTTCTAACCTCAAAGTCCATTCAAGAACCATCAAGACAACGGTGAATCAGTTTTAAAAAGAGGGAATCATAGACAGGGAAACTGGGTCAGGAGGTCACAAAAGGAAGAGGGGTCATCATTTCAACTTAGAGATAGAAAAACATTCTTATTATTATGTCCCGGAAAGGGATATATTTGAACGATGTAGCTAATTGGTTTTGGTTACTATAACCAAGTAGAATACGGTAGCAGTAATCGACTAGTACGCGTCGTAGTGGCAGGTAAGAAGTGTAGATCAATGGCGTAGTCCAATGGGCGTCGTTATAGACTTAGCTCTCAGACTAAGGCGCTGACTCTCGTACACGTCCGTCGGTATTTATGACGGACACCAGCCAATCATATTCCATTGAGGAGGAACGCAGGTGTACGCATATTCCATTATATCATTATTCCAAGTAGAGTCTATTAATGTTATAAAATCTTCAGAGAATTCCAGTAAGATATCTTTAATCATTTGTAAGATACAGCTGTTCAAAGCTTAAGCTAACAGTTGAACAATTGGACAATTTTGCTGTTGCACGCGATGATACCATTTGAATACATTTTCTATCAGAATATTCCTGTATAATAATCAATCTACTCTCATGTAATTCTGAATGCAAATAATTGTATTTAATACAGATTTAAAACATTGAGTTAGTAATGTCTCCATGTTACTTAGGTGCAGTGATGTCTTCAACTAAGTGTCTTCTGGCGAACTCACGTAAGAACATTTGGCGGCAAAGCGTGAGCTGGTGATGCTATTATTAAGTTTGTTCACATTCTTCTCAGTTCAAGCGGTTCCAAAACCGTCAGAATATCAAATATTTTTTCAACAAATTCCATATCGGATCGATCTTTTAACCCGAATTCTTCTGTTTAAAAATGCGTCGTAATATTGCAAGAATAAAATCACTTGATAACTGATTAATGATGCTATGAATAAATACGAATAAAGCATGTTTTTGGAGATGCTGGAAAGTTTCCAATCACCTTTATAAATATGAATCATTTGAGAAAATAAATTTATAGATTAGAACGCAAAAAGCAAAGTTGTTAAAACTGTCCTTTTCACATTGTTAATTAATTCGTTCTTGTAAACCTTTATACAATGCAATTTTCTTTGTGTTATTATATACATTATCGAGGAAGGGCTTAAATGGTGAAGGTCACCGTCGACCTTGTAGAGATTCACAAGAGCTATTGTCTTCTTAAATGACTGTATTTCATATCTATTAATTCAAGACGATTACAGGACAATCTGAGAGAAAAAAAAGTAAGAAGTCTGCTTTACATAAATTTTCTAAGCGGGAAATTCAGACTTACGTTGAAAATATAATAGTTAAAATAATATAAACACACACACACACACATATATATATATATATATATATATATATATATATATATATATATATATATATATAACATATAGTTTAAGGTATGATACATTTATGAGTTGAAGTGCTCGATATCATAGTGCGTATGTACATATAAAGTGGACATTGAAATCAATACTCAGAGGCAAAAGTCTGTTTAATGCTTGCATACAATCATCAGAAGCATGAAAGAGACTGTCGCTGCTGGGTGTTGACTTCAATGTCCACTTATATATATATGTAAATATATATAAATACATATATATATATATATATATATATATATATATATATATATATATATAGGAGAGAGAGAAAGAGAGAGAGAGACAGAGAGGCAGGGAGAGAGAGAGACAGACAGACAGAGAAGGAAAGAGAGATCGTGAGAGTGAGGGATAGAAAGAAATGGACAGAGAAAGATAGAGAGAAAAAGAGCGCAAAAGAAAGAAATCTGTGTGTGTACGGTGTCTCATCTTATTGTCGTATATAGATTTGATTTGATTTTTCTTAATTTAAAAAAACTACTGAAAAGATTTAAGGAAATGTTTGCATATTTAATTTGAATGACATTTCATATTGATCAATTATAACAGATATGATGTGACAACTATTTTATAAAGTCACTCCAAACTGCCTAAGTTCACTAATCTTAAACAGGTTACTGAAGCTCCAAGAAACATTAAATTATGCGAGATTAATCGGTAAGGATTAGTGAGTGAAAAAGAATATTCCACTCAGCATTTCTCAACTAGCATTAACAGAGCTGGTCTGATGAACCTATATTGAAATAGAATAGTACAAAAAAAATACATGAGTACTCCAAATGAAATGTGCAATAAACCTTTGCATACACATATGGAAATATTAGACAGTCTCTGTCGAAGGCATTCAAACTTAGTTGCCCATGTTTCTACATAAGTAAATCATACTGAGAATAGCACAGAGATAATGACAAAAGAAAGACATGCATCTTACTTGAATTCCATAGTGTTTCACTAGTGATAGCCATGTTGACCCGTTATCTCTCACGACTCGAGAGATGATGAATAAGATCTGTCTAGTTTGCCTACCAATATGTGACTGAGTGTTAGGTGTTTTTATTTTCCCACTCCTGTAGAGTTGTCTTGTGATAATTTATATGTAAGGGTCAATAATTATTTTCTTTTCATAACAAATCTTGGCCTTTTCTCAGACTAAGCGTAAGAGATGATGGATTACGATATATTTGAAATGAATATAGAACATTTTTCGTAAAATTTACAGCATATCAGTATAAGATGACATGTGATAAATATATATTTACTGTCAGTGTTCCCTGTATGTGCCGCTGGTAAAATTGTTAGATGTCGAAATTAGAAATCATCAAACTGAGTTCGAATTCCGCTCCAGTTCATTATATTGCATATTTACGCTTTGGACAGGAATGACTCCCTCTGTTATCCCTCTAGTTATCAGTTAAATAGAAAAATACGTTGAACACTAGCCGTGGTTGGAGACTAGTCAAGGAGAATGAAAAATATGAATTCTAAATCGTATGGTAGGATACATTCAATTGAGGTCTGCTCAGCAGTTGCAGAGTTTAAAACCTGTATAAAATACAGGTTGGGCTCTGTGGATGTCGAAGAACATGGGTCTGTGTAGATGGGCATACACGAAAACAAGCCGCCAGGCTGAATATGAGAAACTCAACTGATTTGAAATGGTCATTCAAGTGGAAAGTATTCTGCTTGGTATAAGTATTCGGTGCTTCCTAGCTATGTTTCTTTCATTTGTTCCATTCTGCTGAAAAACAAGAACAGGTTTGACTTAAAGACAAAAAATTAATTACGTCTCGGTCGAAACTGAAGTGTTAATGAAAATAGAATCAATTTATATATTAATATATAAACGAGTTTTTTTTTTCAGTTATCATGAATGAAACTATTTTTTATAGTAATGAATGAAACTATTTTTTATAGTAATGAATGAAACTATTTTTTATAGTAATGAATGAAACTATTTTTTATAGTAATGAATAAAATATTGTTACTGCAGACAACAACAATCGGTGTCAATCAATCGTCTTAAATACTAAAAGTCAAATAATCGCTACTTTTGTCAATGTCTTCCGCAGTCCTCAAGTCTATTTCGTTGTGGCGTAAATTTGTTCGCTTAATTAAGTGTGAACTGAAAGAAGTAAGAAATAGTCACAAAGTACTTCACTTTGGTAAGGGAGACAGACGCATTCACTTAGCCATGGTTTTCACTTTAAATCTATTTTTAACATTGCCTTCTTTTAGAATGAAATATATTTACTATTTCCTCGTCTACGACTTAAATTCAAATAAAGTTGCTCAAACTACTAATTTTTCAGCCATTTGCATGTATATATTCGGTAATGATATTTCACCTATTTTTGTAGTGGATATTATTTATGTTGGAGTAGAGACAATCATTTAACGTCATATTTAAAGTGAAAAAATAGATTCATTGAGTTATTCGTTTTCTACGTCTTATCAAACTTTTGCAGAAAAAGCCAGAAAAGTTCTTTAAATTAGAAATGTTTTTTTAGAGATAATAATGGTTTGCTGATACAAGTAGTAATAATTAACCCATAACTAAGGAGAAAAGAGGAGAATCCATACCTGCCTAAAGGGTATTTGTGCTGTAAATGAATATAACGAAACTAATGTCTAAAACTGACATAGCACAAAATGCATACATATGATAACAATATTAATGCAAATTTCTTTAATATTGACTTTTGAAAGCCGGCAATCCTTAGACATAGGAAATTTTATATTATACTAGCAGTAGAGCCCGGTGTTGCCCGGGGATGTAACAGTAAGAGATAGATAAAGTATCGACCATCATAAAGTCTGAAAAATAAAATTGACAAAAATTATTGTTTAAGGTTGACGGACACGCATGTCTTAATTTGTTTGTTTGTTTTTTTTAAATTTTATTTTTATTTTTTTTTTTACGAATTGGTCAAACCCAAACTCAAACATTGTTTTCAATCGTTATGAGTCTACCGATTGAATAGAATTTTATTATAAACAATTGACTTGTAAATGGAATTTTCAAAGCATTCTGAATGTAAAAATAAAGAAAAAAGTGTGCAAGACAATAAGAAACACTACCTGCCAAAAAAAATTGAAGTTTTCTTGAAATCGGTTGAAAAATGTAGGAAATCCGATCCTATATATAAACGAACACACACACACACACACACACACACACATACACAAACAACCTGGGTTTTATAAGTATAACCCGATATGAGTTGTCCCCCTTTCATTCTCGCGATGCTTCTTAATCGTGTTTTCAAATTGATTTCGTGCAAAAACAAATCTGTTTTTCCAATTTTTGGCGCTGTCAGAATCACTGCAAGGTAATTTTACGGAGTCCTGTGAAGTTTTGTTGAAATCGGTTGAAAAATGTAGGAAATCCGATCCAATATATAAACGTACAGACATACACACACACTCTACCTGGGTTTTATAATAAGTATGATTTTAAAATATAGCGCCACCAATTGAAATAAACCGAAAGAAAGAAAAAAATGAACTAAAAAACCTGAACAAAAGCGTTTGCTCTTCTTTAACCAAAGTTGTATAAACGAAAAACTGATATCGCAAAATGTATATATGGGGTGGGTGGTGGTGCGCGCACGGGAGTCTGTGTAGTCAATGGATTAATAAACGTTAAATCGAGTTATCTATTGACCCACTTCAAAGTTTTGTGTACTACCGCTCATCATGATCAGATGGTCCGATATATCACTGTTTGAAATGATCCCACATCGAAGTACTGATCCTTTTCGACACTGCTTAACTTTTGTACAATGGAGTATATGAATGGAGTTGTCTTTTATACAAGCAAGTTTACAAAAACGATGTTATTTTAACTGAGAAGAGTTTAATAAAATGCAGGAAGAAATTACATCGGCTGACATGAGGGACACTTTACGGAGTAATCCGCAAATGAAAAATATCTTTAAAACTGGATTTTGCAATTGCATGAATTCTATATTTTTTTTATACTATTCTTTAACCAATAAAAAGCCGAAGACATCCGTAAGATATAGGGCTAGTAAATGATATTAAGTGTTTAAAAGGAATGAGCAAGAAGTGCCTCATATATATATATATATATATATATATATATAAAATATATTATACATACGCTATACTAATATAATATAATAATATGAATTATATTATATCTATAATATAATTATGTATTATGTATATATATAATATGATATATGTAATTATATATATATATATATATAATATTATATATATACTATACTAATATAATATAATAATATGAATTATATTATATTTATAATATATTATATATATATATATATAATGATATATAATTATATATATATTATATATACGCTATACTAATATAATATAATATGAATTATGTTATATTTATAATATAATTATGTATATATATAATGATATATATAATATATATATATATATATATATATATATATATATATATATATATGATAGTGATTTCTTAACCTAGTTTAGACGTGGCATGGGCCCAAAGCATGGAACATCCAGCGAGGATCGAATATGCTATCCAGTTGTAATTGATTTAGTGAGACAAGCTTGCTGACTATTACACCAAGTCGAAGTGCCCTAAATGATTTTGCAATCGTGGCTTAGATATGGCACAAGGACGAAACTATGGAGCATTCAAAGAGGCTCAAACTCACTACTCAATCGTAACTGATCTAGCAAAACAAGCTTGGTAACAATTACACCACCCAGAAGTTCTCCAAGAGGTTCATATTATCCGAATATATAGGATAGATAATGGTTGGCTGTAGACTTGAAGAGCAGTGACCACGGAAGCATCCTCTCGGTAGTCTGTTCAATAGGGCAACAATTTTGGAGAAGGAATTTTCCGAGTCCAACTTTGCAAATGTAATAAATATGTGTCGGCTCTGGATATATGACATGACGAGTCCTTACTGCAAAGATCTGGACACGTCAAAATAAGAAATGTGACTAGTATCAACATATGCTATGAAATTAACCATAAGCTAGGAAATTTTCGTCTGCGTGAAAGGAATTGCAGTGTAAAATGTAATTAATCACCCCCTCCACACACACACACTTCAATGCTGTGGAAATTCTTTTAAAATCTGTCAATGTTGGAAACTGAGGATTGGGTAGATCGTGACAGATATGACAGTAATACTTTTTAGTCTGTTATTGCACTAGGAAATATAAACCATGGTGCTTTTTGGAGCGTTAAAACGAACCTACGATAACGACGGATCGTATATATGATTTCAACTTGAGGCCTGGAGTAAGCTTGAGTCAATAGACGTTGTAAACAAGGAGACGCAATGAAACCCAAATAAAATAAATATTAAAATTAAAATCAAGAGCACATTCCAAACGAAAATATGCCGAATAAATATATCTTTAGATTCATTATAGTTTACCCATTCATAAAAAATGACGGCATATATATTTTTGATATTATATAAGGATTTTACTAATATAAACAGATATTCACATATATATTGTTTATTTTAGAAATATGATTAGTGTTGGCAGTTAAGCATGATGTTTTATTTCGAGCATCTCGTCTTTCTGACTACTACCGATAAGTGAGTTAGATCCTCACCATACAAACTTCGACAAGTAATAACCCTACAATACTTGGTATTTAATAATATGAACCGAATAAATGTAGTTATTATAATTTGTTCTTTCATAGAAGTGGTCTTATTACCTACCGGCTTCATAAAAATTTTCAAAAAGTCATTTTCATAAAAAAAGATACGCTCACCTGGCGACGCCAGTGCAAGCTATATAAACTACTTACCTTTTTTGCAGTAGATATAAGAAATATTTTAAAAATAATAAGGAGGAATATTTCATGCGGGTCGACGGAAAAAAA
Source organism: Acanthosepion pharaonis (assembly GCA_903632075.3). Taxonomy (NCBI): domain Eukaryota; kingdom Metazoa; phylum Mollusca; class Cephalopoda; order Sepiida; family Sepiidae; genus Acanthosepion; species Acanthosepion pharaonis. The sequence continues at coordinate 2,921,421 of CAHIKZ030005533.1, forward strand.
AAAATATGCTGTTTAATAAATAAATGAAGCGTCTACACAAATATGAGTCAATAAAATAAAATAAATAAATAAATAAATATATATATATATATATATATATATATATATATATATATATATATATATATATATTTAAAGATATTTTTGTAGGTACAAAATTTAATGATCGAAATAAAAGTATAATATCTAATATTACAAGACATATTAAAAAAAAAAAAAAAAAACAACAAGGGGGAAGCAACCGGTTTCGCTCCCGCTCTTCAGGCTTCAACGGGAGATTTAAAATTAATACCGAAAAATGTACAAATGTACAATAAAGGAATTGGGGAAAATATATATAGATATATTTATATATATGTGGAAGGAACTAGAGACAAATTACATGAGTCCCAACAAACACTCACGTTGTTGTAATAAAGAAGGCTTGTGGGACCCGATGTAAAGTGACCCCAGATCCTTCAGATGAAATAAAAAGTATATATATATATATATATATATATATATATATATATATATATAATATTAGCTCCTGAATAATAATTAATTTGGTAGAGCACTGTAGGGAGAAAAACAGTCACTATAATGCAAGACCCTCCAAACTGGATTGAGTTCTCTAGGTCACTGGCGTGTTTCTGATAAAATAAATGGCAAAAAATTCGGATAGGTGTTAGAATCTCTGACTAATAACAATTGGTCAGGTTTCGATCCCGGCTTGAAACGATCGGACGTCTAGTCACATAGATGAGCTGTGAAACAGCTAAAACAGTCTCTCTGGGGATGACAATATATATATATATATATATATATATATATATATATATATATTGTATAGATGACAATATATATATATATATACTAGATATATATATATATATATATATATATATATATATATATATATATATATATATATATATATATATATATATATATACTTGTCTGTCTAATTTTGTGTGTGAGATGCCCAAACTCTTATGAAAATTAAATAACATCATATAAGGTGTGTTATTTCCTGTCTCATACACAAAGAACCTTACGGTAGACAAAGTCGAATTTACTGTTTAATGTATATGACGGTTCCGTATAGGATGCAGGTTCGAATCCTGTCAAAGAACGAATATTTTCTATGAAAATTTCTCGGACATTCAGGCCGGTAAATGTTATTTAATACTGTTTATCATAAACAGAGCATTTGCTTAAATACTTGTATCTATAAATAACAACGTTAAACATAAAATGTCTTTAATAAATAAATTGTCGGACCTTGTCCATTTCTTAACATATATATATATATATATATATATATATATATATATATATATATATATATATATATATATATATGAAAAAGAAAGAAAAGAACAATTACAAGAAAAGGTAGGAGGATCATTGATCCCAAACAAGTCGGTCTATATAGAGATGATGGACTTATTGTTATTCCTAATAGTAATGGTCCACTATCTTAGTTACAAAAGAAATCATCAGGGCTTTCAAATTCCTTGGGTTTATAACAGATATTTCTTCCAACATTAACATAGTGAATCTCTTAGATATACCATTAAACCTTACCAATAACTTTTAAACCTATCAATCTATGTTAATGTTAACTCTAATCATCCCCATCAAATTATTAGACACATTCTTACCACGATAAATTCTAGAATCAATAAATTATCTTCAAAACATATTAAAATAAACAGGACTAGACATAGAAAAAGAAAAGTCATATGGCTTAACCTTACTTTCTGCCAACTATCCAATATAAATATCGATCAAAACTTTCTGAAATTGATTGGCAAATGTTTTAACAAAAATATTCTACTTAGTAAAATTTTAAACAGAAAAAACCTTAAAAATTAGTTACTCCTGCACGAATAACATCTATAACATTATAAATTAATACTGTAGAACAAAAAACAAATGTCCAGTTATAGGTATATGCAAATATGAAAATTTTATATTTTATGCAACCATTTTCACTAAATTTTCCTTAATGCAAAAAATAAAAAAAAGTATATATAGGAATTTCCGCCGGGATCTGGAAACAGAAACTATATAATCACAAATATTCTTTCTCTGACCCTGATCTAAGACACCAGACAGCACTTTCTAAATACTTGGATACATGGAATTAAGGAATAGAAATTTCAGCACACAGACTTAATGTAAGATTATGGCTAAATCTCAAGCGGCCAACAGCTTCAGAAATAGATGTAACTCATGCCTAGAACAAAAAAAAATAGAACAGTTAAATTTAAAAATAATAGCCAGCTGTTGAATCAAATGAATGAAATCATATTTCAATATCGTCATAAAAACAAATATAAATTATCTGATAAATAGAATTTTATTCTACCTTATTTCATTTTAACGTCATTTGCAGCCATTATATCTTTTGATTAAGAGTAATATAATTTTTCTTTCTACATATAATTTTATATATTGATATTTTTACATATATGTATTTTATATGTATGCATTAATTTATTTTATGTATATGTGTTTATATGCAGATATATGTATATATTTATATGTATATATTTTTATATATTAGATATATTTTATATATTAGATATTTTATTTTATATCATATATTTCAATCAGTCAATTTACTGTCCATGATTTTCGTCTTTTTATATACGTATATATGTTTATATATGTATATGTATGTGGGTGTACATATATGTATATTGTTAAAGATTAGCTATCACCCCTTCATCATTCTACCAGATGGCTTGGCTCATAGCCATAAATAGTCTAAGATTAAGGGCTTCAACAATTGCCTTATAAGTTGATGCTAAGCTAATTAATATTCGGACTGATCTTACTTCGTTTGGCTAGACAGCATTTGACCCTCCTCGATTCCTTTTAAGCTGTCTTGTTAATTTATTGTAACTTTTTGTTCTGTGTTTTTGTATGTATCCGTCAGCACCGGATACTGGTGCTGAATAAATATATTAAGCACTCATTCTTCTCTGTGTATCATTCAGCGACGATACAACAGATATTTTAGGTCATATATGAGTACGTATATATATATATATATATATATATATATATATATATATATATATATATATATATATGTGTGTGTGTGTGTATATATATATATATATGTCCTTATGTTAATGTATTTCCCACCACACTTATGAATGGCTGACGACATCTAACACCCTGAAAATAGATTTTCTAGCTCAGACGATTCGATACTGCCTTTCTTTTTCTTTTTTTTCTTTTTTAAAATATTATTTATCTATTTTTCTTGTATGAATAATTTAAACCATTGTTTGTAAATTTATACCATTTACATCTTCGGTCTTATGAGACTTACTAGTCAAAATAAATCATGATTTATTACCGTATTTTCGTGATGTGTTAAGCTTTTCCTTGATGTATATCATATTGTTCTGTAATCATTGAGCTCTCTACGGATTTATCTTTCTAATATTTTATAAAAAATAACCACCTGGATTATGCTTTCCACTTTTATATCTATCTATCTATCTATCTATCTATCTATCTATCTATCTATATATATATATATATATATATATATATATATATTCAACCGAAGGCTTTT
>CAHIKZ030005534.1:0-17500 GCA_903632075.3 Acanthosepion pharaonis
TCTGGAGACAAATTCTAACTTTTTGAAGCATTTCACTTTGTGACTTATTTATAGTTCTCACAAACACAGGGCAGACTGGAAACTGGATCCTTCTATATATAAAAACTATGCAAAAACGAATATCACATTTTTATTAAATAAGTATCTGTCAAATTGTTTTTAAAATAGTGGGAGTATTTTGTATGTTAAATAATAAGACTTAATTTTTCAAAACATTAATGAAAATTTATTGTTCTAAGCTATGCACCATAGTAAAATCAACTGTACTCTGCACCCCCTTACCTGTTTGCACTTCACCGCAAAATTTGATTTTGATCGGTCAATGTATGTCTAGTATAGAGTATGTGACAGATGGACAAACTAACGGAAATCACAGAATTATATACATAGATAAATCTAGAACAGATTCTGACACCATGTAGATTTTTTGCATAAAGAAAAAAATCTGTGGTCATTTTGAAGTAATATGTAAAAGATTAGTTCAATAGGATAATGTTATAATTTTATACATAGACAGATAAATCTAGAACAGATTTTGACACAATGCAGTTTTTTTGGGGGTTTTTTTTCTTGCATAAAGAAAGAAATCTGATCCTTTTGAAGTAAGATGTAAAAAGTTAATTCAACAGGATCAGGTTGCATGTCACCAATTTTTTTTTTTTAGAAGGTTAATTTGATAGGATCAAGTGATATGTAGCCAATTTTTTTTTAGAAGGTTAATTTGATAGGATCAAGTGATATGTCACTAATTTTTGTGGAATGGATGTCCGATAGGATCAAGTGATATGTCACTAATTTTTGTGGAATGGATGTCCGATAGGATCAAGTGATATGTCACTAATTTTTGTGGAATGGATGTCCGATAGGATCAAGTGATATGTCACTAATTTTTGTGGAATGGATGTCCGATAGGATCAAGTGATATGTCACTAATTTTGTGGAATGGATGTCCGATGGGATCAAGTGATATGTCACTAATTTTGTGGAATGGATGTCCGATAGGATCAAGTGATATGTCACTAATTTTTGTGGAATGGATGTCCGATAGGATCAAGTGATATGTCACTAATTTTTGTGGAATGGATGTCCGATAGGATCAAGTGATATGTCACTAATTTTTGTGGAATGGATGTCCGATAGGATCAAGTGATATGTCACTAATTTTTGTGGAATGGATGTCCGATAGGATCAAGTGAGATGTCACCAGTTTTGTAGGAGGATCCCAAATTTTTTGTAGGAAAATAAAAATTGTTGATAATCAGAAAGATGAAACCTTTTAACAAATTTATTTATTATTTAAAAATGTTCATTAACAAAGTGGCAAAATTACAAATATGGAACTAAGGTATGAAAATACTGTTTATTTGATGATTCAATTGTCAGGTAGTTTTTTCATTTGTATCTGTGTGTTGATAAAGTTCCCTTCTTTTGTGAATGTAAATTTTTAATACACAAGATTATGATGCGGATTTATCAGCAGTAACAACCAGAATACAACAACAGATTAATTCAGCTGAAGATAATGTAAAATGTATTGTTATTTCAAACAACACTGACAACAAAATGAAAGGGAATAGAATATATAGAATATGATCAAGTGAGATATCATCAATTATGTAGATGAAACCTACATTCTTTAGAGAAGAATGAAGTTGTTGATAAACAAAAGATAAAACAGTTCTAGAAATTTAACAACCTTGTTTATAATTTTAAAATGTTCATTAATAAAATGATATCATTACAAATATCAAAATGACATGAAAATATCAATTTATTTAACAATTCAAATTTCAAATAGTTTTTCATTTGTATCTGCATGTGTTGATAAAGTTGTGAATGTAAATTTTTAATATACAAGAATAAGATTATGTTTATTTAGATTGCATTTATAATAACAGCTTCTTCTTTGGATTTTACCAAGAGTCTCTGAATACATAGCAGAAGCATCTAACTGCATATAGTAGCAATATACAATTAATGGATTAATAGTAGACTTATAAATGTGTAAAATACATTCTGACAGAAAAAAAAACTGCCTAGAACAACACAGTGAACAAACTTACCTAGCATAAAACCTAGCAAATATAATCATTCCACATCAGGTTAGTAGAAAACATGATATCAAGAAAACACAATAATTATAAAGCTGAATTTCAGTTAATAATCACATACACACACACATCATATATATATATATATATATATATATATATATTTATAAATATAAATGACAATAGGAAAACTGTAGATATTGCTGACCCATTTCGTCCAATGTGGACTTTCTCAAGGCAAAAAACGAAATGAATTGAATTAAAGAAAGTAACTAATAATAACAAAAAACAGAATGTCCTTAGCAACTTGAGGAATGTAGAGAACGCTATTTTCATATTGTTAACTGAAAATAACGTCAGTATTTGTCATTATAGCTGTGTTGGCAGATTCAACCATTTTCTTTTGATTTTATGATATCATTGTGTACATTTGTTTGGAAGAGCAGTAATTTTGTTAAGAACGGTGAAATAGGGAAAATTACTAGACTGCTCCCTGAGAGATACAAACATTCCAATAGATAATCTGATGAAAATGTTGATATTCTGTGTACAGGCAATATTATTCCAGCTAGAGCTTGACTACGGGTTCACTATGGTCACCAGTGATGGCAAACATATACATGGAATACTTTGAGGAAATGCTTTTAGAAATGGAACCACTAAAGCCAACAGTATGGCTTAGATACAGAGATGACACTTTTATACTCTGGCTTCACCGGGAAGCTGTTTAAATACTGCTGGACAATGTGAAAAAAATGTTTGGTTTCTTGTACTGCTCCAGAAAATACCGGACTCTGTATGCCATTCTCTGTCTTTACAATAGCCAGACCAAACCAGAAATGAAGCATTGTTGCCACACCAGAATTGGAGCTACCCACTCATCATTTACTAGCTTTGATAGAGTTCAAAATTGTTTATATAGCATTATTTTCCATCCTAAAACTCTTCCCTCATGGAAAACCTCTAGCTGATTATATTCTCATCTGATGATCAGAGGAGCTATATTCCTTACTTACAACAGTTCAGACGTTCCCAGCTAGACATGAATTCCACTTACACAGGGGTCGGTAAATTTTCACCACACTCAAACTTATCAGTGCATGCATCACTGTCTACTTCTTCTATATGATGTGTCTCTTCAGGACGTGGGAGATCATGGCTCTCCACAACTTCCTGTCCTTTAGAGCTCTTAGGTTTGTTTTTTTTTCATTATCATTCCTTCTTCTGTTTTACACAAACTCATTAGGTAGGTTACTTAGTCTCCCCTCTTGACTTCATTTTGTCCTATGAATGTCAAAATCTACAAGCTTTTTTCCTTCATTATATGTCCTAGAAATTTCAACTATTTCTCTCTGATTGTAAGCATAAGTGTCCTTTGATATGGAGATTAATTTTGATATTTACTAACAGAAGTGGAGATCAGAATAAATATGAATAAAATAGACTTTTAAATTTTTTAAATTTTAAATATACTTTTTTTTTTTGCTTGTACTTCTGTTCTGGATGGAGTCCTATAGATTTTCCTACTTATGAGAATTTATTTTTTTTTTTTACAAGTATTCACTCTATACGAAGCCCATGAGTAACTCAATATAGAGGGTTATTGAAGGAGTTTGTTGCATGAGCAATAAAAGTAAGAGGTAAGTGGCACAGTTTATGTAGACATGTTAATCCTAGACTTGAACAGTTAATAGTGGTCAGAAAGTCAGTTCCACAAAGTAGTGAGAAGTAGCAATCCAAGTGGGACTTTCTTCTTACTAATGGGATACAAAGGAAAGGTTGTTCACCTCAGTTTAAAGCTGCCTTCCCTCATTGTAAGGATACAAAAGGCGATTATCTCCCTTTGGTCAAAATGAAGTCACATGGGTAATGTGACTGCCTCTTAGTGAAGTCATGTCATAGTGTGACAAAAGTGGTTAGTTAGTCAGCCTCTAGCAGTTAAACCGAGCAGTTGCTTTGTTAGCCAGGGCCCATCAGCCCAAGTTGAGGCTAAATCTGTATCCCCCAGCCATATAATGCAGTTTACAAGCTTATAGCACTTCTTTTCATGGAAATATATCTTCACCAGATATAGAAAATATCTCTGGTATGTGTGGTGACAAACCCAGGACTTTCCATTTTCTGTTTGCAGAATATGCCCTTGATTAAAATATAGCAAATGAACCCAGCATGCTTGTATCTCGAATCATAAATATGGCTTCTCCAGAAACACAGAAGAATCTCCAGCAGCTCCATTTCCCATTGAGAATTATTATATGTCAAACACTTTTATTTTGTCCCCTTTTTATTATTCTTCTTGTTGCATACATGTTATAGTTTCTCTGCATGGGATATGTGTAAATATGTATATATAATCTTGTGTACAACTTAGTGGAAAATATTTCTCTCTAGGAACAAAGCATGTTTGTCATTTTATTTAGATTCCAGCTATTCTGTTCTGTCTGTGATACAAGGTCATATTATATCATGCATATAATAATGCCCATAATTGTGGAAATGAAAATGGGAGAATTAAACTTTCTTCTTTAGTCCACCCATTATCATGATATGCCCTGGAAATTTTAACTATCTCTCTGACAACATGAACATGTACAATTTCCTCTCCTGGTCAGTAACAATATACATATCTGATGTGTATTTCAACAAACTGAAAATTAGAACATGTCCAGATGCTTTCAGCTAAAAACTGACAGTGGTCATTCCACTAATTAAATTGTCATGCCTTGTATATTTATAATAATATAAATTTATCCGAGAAGAAAAATTAAAATGCAAAAATTTATATTTATTTCAAATATATTGAGTCAATTGCTTCGTCCACCGTGAGGAAAGTTGGCTCTCTGTGCCGCGTCAAGAGATTTTTCTCCACAGAATCAATACTTCAAATCTACAAATCAACCATTTACCCTTGCATGGAGTATTGCTGCCATATATGGTCTGGGGCACCTTCTTGACAAGATCCAGAGGCGGATATGTAATATAATTGGCCCTGATCTGACATCTCGTCTACAGTTGCTCTCTCACAGATGTGCCGTTGCCTCTGTCTTTTTTACAAATACTTTCATGGTAATTGCTCCGATGAGCTGCTTTCACTGGTTCCCAGACTTCATGAATTCAAGCACCCTACGAGGCTGGCATCCCGCTCTCACCCTTTCACTGTAGAAACTTTTAAATGTAGCCATCTCTTCTACTCCAATAGCTTCATACCTCACACCTCTCGCCTGTGGAACACCCTTCCCTATTACTGTTTCCCTGAGAGCTATAATCTCCAACTATTGAAATGTAATGTCAATTGACATCTCCAGTTACCTTGATCTATCCACTATCCCTCTCCTCATCCTTTCTTCTATCACTCTTATCTGCTCTCGCTCCAAATCTTCTGCAACCCCCTGCATCCTAGTGGCTTCATGCCTTGCTTGGGGCGTAATGCTTAAAAAAAAAAAATAAAATAAAATAAAAACTTTTGTAATGGCGTCATATTCAGCCAATATTCCAAATGGTTTTTAAATGATTTTCATAATGTCTTAGAATTCTCATATTCTATTTTTTAAACCCAAAAGAGTGAATAATTCCTTCCACCCAAGAAGCCTTCAGTGTGTCCTGTGAGTGTCAAATTTTCTAAGATTTCTTTCCTTATTACATGTCCCAGTAATTTCAAATATCCCTTTCTGATTCTAAGTGTTCTTTTTGTTTCCATTTTCCCTAAAACTTCCTCATTACTCACATGTTCAGTCCATATTATTCTCAGTATACTTCACAAGAACCACATCTGTTACCTCATCACTTACCATGTAAGAAGATTGATAATACACTCTTATCTTTGATATGCAGATTAAACTTGATCTTTACTAATAGAACTGTAGATCAGAATAAAATAAAATTAACTTCATCAAGTTAATGTTTCATAGCATTTCATCGTATTTAAAATGATGTTGCCTAAACTGCATCACTTATGCTGACAAATACTCTCAGCTTTGATTCCAAAAGTTTAATTCCTTATCAAAAAAACCAAAGAACAAAATAAAAAAATGAAAATTCAAAAGTTATTTTTCAAAATTCCAACATCTTAGTTCTGCCTTGGATAATCTTTCTTTGATCTCTATAAATAAAGGAGATGACATGCAAACTCAATATGGCAGAAAAATTAGATGGTCTGTCAAAACAGGTTTCAAATTGTTATTTAATGTCTCCTCAACCACAGAAAGATTAAATATTATCAATTTTTCATTTGTACTTCTTTTATCATAATTTCTATTGCTTTTTGTCATAACCAAAAGATCATCATTTTATGACATCAAGTAAACAGTGCAAATTGAAAATAAAAATAAAAGATTAGAGAATCTGTCAAAAGAGATTTCAGAATAATGTTTAAAGAGGTTTACCAGAATTTCCAAGCCTCAATCAAGACAGGTTTTTAATATTCTTAATATAGATATAGTTTCTTTGAATAATAAAGTGTTTTCCAGACTCAGCATCCCTTAAACTGTTAATATCGGAAATCTGAAGGTGCATTAGGATAGCAAAAGACACTTTCCAAAAGCTAAGCAAAGTATTAAGAAATAGGAAAATTTCATTAGAAACAAAGAAAAGAGTACTGAATTGCAATGCAATATCATAACATATGTGCAATGACAAAGGTTCTAGAGGCAAAGGAAACAAAAAGGACACATTATCAGGAAGAGACATTTGAAAATTCCAGGGCACGTAATGAGGAAAGAGTCCAGACATGACAGCAGTGCTTCATTTTCAGCCTGATCTGACTCTTGTAAAAAGCAGAGCACAGGAGGAGGAGGAGTCGGGTACTTATTGGCATGGTACAAGGAAATAACCATTTGTCCAGTACCTTTGGTAATATGTCATATATACAAGTTTCACTTACGTAAATATTTCAGAAGTTAACATTTCTAAAAAGAAACAATAAATGTAGTTTCCTGATTTACTTTGAGATTAATGGTTGTCATGATTTTATACAAATGATAGCGCTTAGCTCAATAAATTGAGGCCAAAAAGATGCAGTTAGTCTTCTGTTAATTTTTGTCTGAATTTCTGTTGTGAGGACTTCTGAGGAATTGTGAAAAATTCTGAAGAATTTCATAATTTACATTATTTGGAGTCAGACTCACCTTTGTTGATGTTATCACGTTTTGATCATTATCCACTCTGACTTTCATAAAGTATTTGTCATTCCAGGTAACCCTCAGGGAATTATGAATGGAAACCTTCAGTTAATCAATGGTAGTAGATTGTTCTCATTCCACTGATCATGTCTAAGGATATCTCGTCTAGTTCTTATTTTGTACTGCTCAGGTATTGCTTGCCTTTAAACACAGCCAGACCCCCATGAATTGAATTAGTATTACTATGTCAATAAATTCACAAAATAACGGGAGGAGGGTGGCTAGAGAAAACCCCAGTATCATAACTATGATTTATGGATATTTGTTTTTATATAATTTGGGTTTGGTTTGATTTGGTTTATGGCTTATCAACCCATTGGGTCATTTAATGCCAAAATTTAATCATGTTTACTAAATAAACCTGGTGTTTAAACAGTCAAAAAAGTTTTGTTTTTTTTATTTAGTAAGACTATTCTTAGTCATGATTATATTTTTTGAAATTATATTTTTGAAATCAGTTTAATTTCTCTTAGAAACTAGAATATGTAAAGTGGATCAGTATTTTGAAAAAATTCTTTAAGGTTTGTTGTTTGTATTTTAAGCAGATTGAATTAAAATTGCTGTAGTTTGTCAGTATGTTTTATAGTTAATGGCTCTTGGCATGCCACACATACCAGAGGCTATTCTTTTTTTAGAATGGGTTTTGGTAGTATGTCTGATAAGGAACCTGGACATAATCACTTCTTTTCTACTAGATTGGTGTTTCTGGTGCCATTCTCCTATAGTAGGTTTAATTTTATACAGTTTATTGTTTGAGCAGGAATTCTGTAAGCTCTGCCACTCTTCTTTAATATATTTATTGATTGTTGGTTTCAAATCTGTCTATGGCATTATGCTATTTAAGGGGTCTATTTAAGTGTACAATCCTCATTGGGTGCTCCATACTTTCATAGTTATTTCTTTATAATATGGTATTTAAAGGACACTGATGTGTTTTTTTATATGAAGTGGAAATTAAAATCCAATCTCATAAAGATATACTGTCACCAATGGGACATAAAAAAAATGGTGTTTCAGAAATTTTTCTCTTGATGTCACTATTAAAGTATACACCAGCCACAGTTTTTATTGTTTTTATAGCTATTTTTAAAATTTTAATAAAACCCAGACATATGGAACAGGATTTATATATTTTTCTAAAGAATTAACAGTAAAAATGTTAAAGAATGTTTATTTATTAGGTTCTTAGTAGAATAATTTAATATTTACAAGATTATAAAAATGTATGGACCATACTACTGCTGGTGTATATTTTAATAGTGATGTCAAATGAAAAACTATCATTTAGACACATCAGTTTTTATATCCCATTGGTGATGATATATCTTTATGAGGTAGCATTTTAATTTCTACTTCATATAAAAAAAAAACATGTCAGACCTTTTAAATACCATATTATGAAGAAATAACTATGAAATCAAATTATAGAAATTTACTAAGCATAGTTTAGATGTAGCACAAGGCTGAAAGTATGGAGCACCCTGGGAGGATAGAACGCACTACCCAGACATAACTGATCTACTGAGATAAACTTGTTAACCATTACACTACATCAATGTGTCCAAATAGGCTTATAAGAATAGTTTAGATGGCGGAAGTGTGGAGCACCCAGTAAGGATAGAACTCATTACTCAGACATAATTGACCTAGTGAGATAAGTTCACTAACCATTGCCACCATACTGAAGTACTGAAACTAAGCATAGCTTAGATGTTCCTCAAGGTTGAAAGAATGAAGCACCATGTGGGGATTGAACTCAATAGTCAATCATAATTGAGCTAGAGAGACAAACATGCTAACCATTACACCACATCAAAGTGTCTACACTGAATCAATATGAAAAATTATGAATAGTGTTAAACATTTTTGCTGTCAGATCTCAAAAAAAAAGAAAAAGAAAAAGGAGTGTATATAAATCCAGCAAAAAAAATATTGAGGGGTATACATTAATAATGAAGAGAAAGACTGTCTTTTTGAAACACTTTTATGGAAACATTTGTTAAACTTTGCCAAAATAGTTATTTTGTATCCTATAATTTCACCCAGGTTAGGAACTGTGAAAGGTATCCATTTTATAAACAACTGGGGAAGAACTAAGCTGTCAGTCAATATCTTTTGGGAGACCAGCTCTAAAGAACACCACACACCAGCTGGTGGTTTTAAAAATAACAATTTATAAAGTCATTCATCAATATACCAATTTTGCAAAGGGAAAAATGATAGAAATTGCAGGGAAGGAGGAAAGAGCTTTTTAATCAGGCAGCACTGAGCCAATCACAGTTCATTTCCCCCTTCTATAATATTCGAATAAGTGAAGAATACACTCGAGGGTGTAATCATCCATATTAATGCAGAAAGATGATGGTGAACAGGGTGGGAGTTAAGAATGATAAGGGTCACAGTTTACGAGTGACTGCCACTTCCACTGAAATACATGGACACAGACATGGATGATAGCTTTTCAAGGGAATTACTTTAACCAATTTTCACACCTCGATGCTAATCAATGAATTTGTGAGCACAATATTCCCTTCCTTCACACAATTATCTACATCCCTCATATCATATATATATATATATATATATATATATATATATATGTGTGTGTATATACACACATACATACATACATACATATATCTATATATACACACATACATGTTTGTTTATATATCTACTTCCTTTTCATCTTTACGAGATATAAACATTAATAGTGCAGAAATTACTACACATATGTGTGCATATCAGAGGCATGCATAAGTATGAGCGTGTGCACATATGCTTTTATGCAAACATACATTTTTCTCTCCATATATAAGATATATAGAGAAAAAATATATATATATATATATATATATATGTGTGTGTGTTTTAAATAATATTATATATATATATATATGTGTGTGTGTGTGTGTGTTTTAAATAATATTATATATATATATATATATTATACAATAACAAGGTTACATTAGATTAACAATCCTTTTCACCTTGTAAATTAAAAAAAAATAATTTGCAAGACTATTCAAACCAGTCAATGGATAATAAGTTACTGAAATAAAACGGTTTTATTTCCATAATTTATCATCCATTCACTGGTTTGAAAAATCCTTGTAAATTTTAATTCAATTTACAAGCCAAAAATGATTATTAACCTAATGTAATCTTAATTCCTATTGTATAAAATATGTTGCTCTGTTTAATTAAATCATTGAGTACTATGTGTGTATCAGTTTTAATATTTCATATTTTATTAATAGGATTCACTTGAATTATATAACTAGAGATTATTACATACATACATACATACACATATATATATATATATATATATAAAGAGAAAGAACAGACAGATTAAAAATTTTAATTAATCATGAAGACATACCCACAAATGTGTTTCTTAATTTTGGATCTTGATTTCCCCCATTCTTTTTAACTCTCAAATAGCTATCAAATTGTTTTCTGATAACCCAAGTAAATAATTTTCATCATAAGTTACCTAACATCACCTGATGAGGGACAATTTTAAAGTTCCTTAAACAGAAATTTTGTGTAGTGATGTAAAATATAATATATATATCATCAATGAATGACTTTAAACTATATAAAATACAAACTCGGCACTTCTCTCTCAAAGTATTTCTGGCAATTAGAGAATATCAGTAAAACACCTTTTATCACCTGGGATATTATAGCAAAAGATAAATCTTATAACAGGAAAGGAAACAGATGTGACTTATACCTTGTTAAAAAATTAGTTATCTTAAAACTCTTAAATAACCCGAGTTATTGAGCAAGAGGAATGAATTGATGTTTACATGTAGGCATAAAAATAAATATCTGCTTGAATATGTTGATCCAGATTAATTTTTAATTAAAAATATGGTTTGTTTTTTAAAGTACATGTAATCTCACTTTATGCTTAATATAAAAAATAAAAAATTAATATTCACAACTCTAAAATATGTATTTTTACACACACATATACACATATATGAAGAAATATAGTTTTAAGATGTGCTATATTTATGGGATAAAGTGCTCAATATCAGAGACAGAGAGTATGTAAACATAAACATAAAAGTGAACATTGAAGTCAACACTCAGAGACGACAGGCTATTTCATGCTAGACAATCGTCTGGCTGCCTGATTGCGTCTCACATGAAACAGCTAGTTGCCTTTGTGTGTTGACTTTAATGTTCACTTTTATATATATATATATATATATATATATATATATATATATATCAATCAATCATTCTCTCAAACCTTCTCTATGTACTTGGACTCTGTATTGCAAGCACATAAATTAACTTGACACCTTTCACATGCACTGTTTTCATGCCATATGCAATATAAGATGGGATGACAGGCTCAAGAATAGTGCAACACTGAGGAAATGTAACAACATCACAGGCATTGAAATCATTCTAGCAAGGATACAACTGAGGTGGGCTGGTCATATTGTGAGAATGGATGAGCATAGGCTTCCAAACAAAGGTGCTGTATAGACAACTACTAAACTTCAAACATTCATTTGGATATCCACTCTTACACTACAAAGACAAATTAAATGACAAATTGAAAGACAACTTGATCTGAAAATCTGGGAAGCCCAAGCATCAAACCAAAAGGAGTGGCGTAAAACATGTTTTATTAAGTTAAAGGGTTTTGAACACAGTAGACTGAAGCATCAAGATCAGTTTCATCAAGCTCTGAAGTAGAGATGGCATCAAAATCCTGCTTTAACAAATTTCATTTGTCAGTGTGGCTTTGTCACCTGTAGCAAGGCTGGGCTAGTATCACACTTAAGAAAGCACAAATGAAATATATCTTATATCTTATATCCTTATCTAATTTTCTCCACAATAGCCCCTGCCAACATGCATAAGTATAAAATGAAAGGCATCATCTATTGCTGACCCTCATTTATTATTCACGATAGGAGAGTCCACTATATATATATATATATATATAAATACACACACACAAATATAAGTCATTTTAAATGCCAAATATAATTTTTAAAATTAAAAAACTGTAATCCCAGTATAATATATAACATTGTGATAATCAGATATTTTTTTAAATTTAAATTATGTAACAGTTAGTCTATACTCAGCACCTGAAGATTTTGGTGTTCTTGAAACTGCAAGTCATGCTGTTGGTGAGGGATAATATATATATAACTTCCATGAAGCAAATCAAGACTGTCCTCAGTTTCTTGCCACGTTCACTAGAGCATAGCCTCATCAATGGTGGCAATGGCATCAACAAATTTTTGCTTTAGATAAGTGATGTCCCATCTCTTTGTTTGATACACAATGTCTTTAACATAACCCCATAGAAAGAAATCCAGGGAATGATTTTGGGTGAACGAGGCAGCAAAGGAATTAAGCCATCTCTTCAAATCCACCAGTCTGGAAATGTTTTATTTAGAAACCCTCAAATATGCAGTTCCCAATGTGCTGGTGCACTATCTTGCTGGAAAATCATGGTTGGTTCAGGGTCATCTAGTTTTGGTGCCACATCAATTTCCTTTGTAATATATTTTTTTAAATTGTAAAAGGACTTTATGGACACCCAGTAAATATCATGACAGGGTTAAACCTCATAATGCCTTGGATTTTAGTAACACTCCATGGGAATGGGATGTTTCAGTGTAGCCCATTTAGTGTCGCTAATTCAGTGCCTTTTGCGATGTCAAAAAACACTTGTTGCCACTTTTGTAATGCCAATGAATACTCGTTGTCACTTTTGTAATTCTCATTGTAGTAGAACTTTGTAATTGCATATACAACTATAGTAATGTTATTGAACAATACTGGTGTCAACACTCACACCAATAGCACTTGCTTAATAGTACTCGCTCAAATGATAGCCACCGAATAGGGATCAGTATAGGTAAATAGTATAGAGATAGAGGATAATGTAGAAAGAGTAATCAATTAGATTAATTCCTATATATACATTTTCATTGCCATCCCATGATGGTTATCAGAGGCATGCATAAGTACGAGCGTGTGCACATATGTTTCTATGCAAAATGGGATTGCCTATGTTTGCTCTCTGGTGATTTATGTTCAAACTACAGTGTTGGCAATGACACTTTATTCCTATATAACAGTGTCGTTGATTCGGCATAGCCAATTCGACAGAGGAATGTTTTGGCAGAGCGATGATTGTGTGTCAGATTATTACTTTGTCATTATAGTCAAATTTGTTCTCTCTCTCTCGTTGAGTCGTCAGATTCGTACTTTGTTGTCATATGCTCAAATAGGCCAATTTAAGAAAAAGCGTAGTTGGAGGCATTTTTAAATTTAAGAAAAAGAGTAGTCGGAGATATTTTTATATTTTTCGGTTGTCAAAGCCCTTTTATTCCCAATGAAAACAAATATTTTATCAAAACATGGAAGATACAGTGATACATGATGGATATCTTTTTATTTTTGATGCAACGAATGAGAGGGATCCTGATTTAAAGTTTTGCCGATGTGAACAAAAAGATTGATGTAAAGTGAGATTACATATGAAGAATGGAAAAGTTTTTTTAATTTTTTAAAATTTTTTTTAAAATTTAAGTTTATAATCTACATTATTCCATTAGTGTTTTAATAGGATCATTAATTCCCTAAATGAATAAAAAGCCATATTGAAAGTTGAGCATTTTTAATGCGTTTATCTTTTTTTGGTGGGGGTCAAAAGACAGTGGCATCAAAACAGTCTGGCAGCTAAATGGATGTGCCGAATAGTCCAAATATTTTTCTCAGACCAAATGTTACACCGAAGCATACCAAACCCCTGCTTCCACATCCCATTTAACCAGTGCAGAAAGTTTGCATTCAACATTAACTCTATGGTTCTTCTGAAGGTAGTCACCAAAATAGTGTCCTTATTCCCACCAAAGAACTTTATGAGCTTTCCTGTTGACATTTTAATCTTGAAAACTGAAAATCCCCTACTGTATGAAAAGCTGTTTGGTATCTGAATCACAACACATTTCATTAACTATGACAAAAAATTATCACTAGAATGCTGAAAATGTTACCAATTCAACCAATAACAATTTTGGCCAGCATACAATAATTTTGACACATACTTGGCTGACAGTTCCTGTATAAATTGCAAACATGATGCAATCCCTGAATATTTCTCATGTCTCAGAATTTCTTGTGGATGAGATTAGTCAATCTGCCAAAATTAGATGATGAACAGGTTGAACAATTTCAGCAATTGATTCCATTGAAGGCCATCTTGACTTTATTTTGGGCCTTTAAAAAAATCTCCATATTGGAAATTAGTATGCCACATCTTCATAGTTGATATAATGGCAATTTTATTAATCATTTCCACCCAAGCAATTCAATGAAGCCACTAAAATGCAAGTTTTAGTAGACAGAGAAAAGAACGGAGGAGTCTGATCTTATTGAATCCAGTCTGAAATAATTACCTAACTTTATCAAACAGGAGCAGCAAAGCTGTTACCACCATTATCAGCCCTGACAGCCTCAAAATAGAAACACTCACAAAAAGGAAGAAAAGGCAAAAGCTAAATTAAAAAAGAAGAAAGGTTAAACAAAAAAGAAAGCAAGAATGAAAAAGGAAGAACTAAAATGAGTCAGAAGAAAAAGTAGATAAAAATGTGTAGGGAAAGGAATGAAAAATGTTTTTTTGGTCGGGGGGGGGGGGGTCTTTAAATCAATTCATTCCAAGCAAGGTAATAAAGCCACAAAGGCATAAGGGGTTACTGAATTTAAAAGAATATAAAGAAAATTTAATTATGGAGAGAGAACAATAAAAGAACAGGAATTAAGAAGTCAAATGATAATGTTTGACGTTGCATTTAAATTTTTGAAGATCAAATTTGATTGGAAATCAAGAAGCCAGAAGAGAGTTCCACAAGTGAGAAGTGAGAGAGAAGAAACAGTTAACATATAACTTATGGCTACATCTAGCAATTTCAAATGTAAAATGATGAGACCTAGCTGCCAATCTAGTCAGTCAGTCAGTTCAGTGCCCTAAGTGATACACACTTGGGTGATCATGTCTCTTTGGATTCATGACTGACTCAGCAGAAGATTTTCCAGTAGTGGATTGCCATTTCTTGCTGCAGTAGACTGGTTGCCAACCAAGGCTATAGGACCCAATTTGGGCTGCTGTTTGACCCATAGCTGGGGGTGAAGAGATGGATTCATGCCATTCTTGTGTATTTGTGTGCACTCCACAACAGAAATTATACACATACATAAAACTGCATAAATATGTGACACACTATTTCTCACATGTAGATGCATAAGAGTGATCATTAGTGACCACGAAAACTTTGTAGTAATGTCTTATGAAGGATGTCCCTGAAATCACTTAAGTATTTAAGAATTATGTCTTCATTGCATTGAATGAAGATAACACAATCAAAAAGTAATATGTTGTTTGGAGTTAATGTAGTCTTGCTGAAATAGGTAGCAATCAGATAATCTACATCTCTAACTCTTGACTTGTTAACCCCTTCTGCTGACAATTCTCGGCATCTGTATTTGGATGAGTCCAAGTCCTCTTCTGGACAGATGTGGTCATCTCCACAACATCTACCTCATGTGTTTGTTTTAATGGATGGCAGAATATTGAGTGGGAGATATAGTAAAGAAATTGAACACTGCTAAGAGCTAAAATTAGTGAAGCCATGATCACCCACATTCCAAAAAGACATGGCACATAAACGAAGAACAGAATCATTCATTTTGATACAGTTACTATTAAAGTAAAAAGAGTGAAAACTAAACATCATTTTATAAAAATCCCAACATCTAAGACCCCATCCTGCCTCCCATTAGTATGGCTGATGCTAACTACCGTGAGAGTGACTTTTCGCATCTACTCAGGCTTACATTTTCAGTTGACATGAATCCATTCTATGCTGTGTATGACAATAAACTACATTCCTGTTCTGGATAAGACAATAAACTACATTCATCAGGAGGTTTTGAGGATCATGGTGTTCCCAGTCCCACCCTGACCAGGAGTGGTAGTACCTGCTATGGGTAAATAGTTAACTCCCAAACTGGGTTTAAAACACTATGAAAGTGTAAAAATAAGTTTTAATACCAGAAATACTTTGTAAAACATTATTACCAGCAATAAAGTTTTGAAGAAAAATTGTTACCAGAAATACATTTTTGAAAAAAAAATTACCAGCAAAATCTTGTTGGCATTAAATAACCCATTGAGGTTTATATGCTATAAAATAAAATAAAATAAACCAAACCAAACCAAACCATGAATCCATTGCTAGATCTGCTAAGAAAGTTGGTTCACTGTGTCATGTTAGACAATTTTATCTGTCTTAAATATTTATAAATCAACCATTTGTCCATGTTTTGAATATTGCTGCCAAATATGGTCCAGCGCTCCTGCTGTATATTTAGAGATTTTTTATAAAATTCAAAAGAAGAATCTGCAATGTTACTGATATTGACTTAGCAGTTACATTCCCATCACCATAACATTGCTTCCTTATGCCTTTTCTCTGAATACTTTCATAGTAATTGTTCAGATGAACACTTGACTGTGGTACCTAGACTTTATGAATTTAAATGTAGATTGGCAGCTAGGTCTCATCTATTTACAGTTCAATTGTGATGTAATGAATATGCATACACCTGTGTTTTCCCTCACAGGAATATGATTGGCTGGTGTCAGCCATAAATACAGGCTGATGTAGAGGTACAGGACTACGCCATTGACTATCCTATTGGTCTACGCCTATTGCCTAAGCATATTGACTATGGCTACAACGAGTACCAGTTGATTACGATTAACTGCTAGATTGTACTACTCGGTTACAGTAGCCAAAACCACTTAGCTACCTTGAACAAATATATCCCTTTCTGGGACATATCAAATTGCCTTGATGTAACCGTAAGTTCTATGCTAAAAGTTTGTTTTCTCATACTTCTTGCTTGCGGAACTCTTTTCTGGCTTCATGATTTCCAACGAACTTTGCTTTTCAAAAATTTAAATGCAATGTTAATCGTTATCTACTGTCTTCCTAATTACTATTGTTCTATTTCTTTAATAATGTTTCTCTTTTTTTTTTCTTTTTTTTTTTTTCCACACTCAGTAATCCCTTGTCTTAGTGACATTACTGCCTTGCATGGGGTGACATGATTAAGAAAAATAAAGAAAATGTTTGTTTTAACATCTCTGGATAGCAACAATTTTACACGTCTCATCTTGATAAAATTTAAGATTCCAATACCGATGGTTTATTCGTG
>CAHIKZ030005534.1:22500-62500 GCA_903632075.3 Acanthosepion pharaonis
GATGCAGATGTAGTTTATCGTCATACCCAGGATGCCGATGTAGTTTATCATCATACCAAGGACGTGGATGTAGTTTATCGTCATACCAAGGACGTGGATGTATTTTATCGTCATACTCAGGATGCAGATGTAGTTTATCGTTATACCCAGGACAGGGACGTAGTTTATCATCATACCCAGGACAGGGACATAGTTTCTCGTCATACCCAGGATGCAAATGTAGTTTATCGTCATACCTAGAACAGGGACGGGGTTTATCATCATACGCAGCAAAGGGATGTAGTTTATCGCCATACCCAGGAAAGGGATGTAGTTTATCGTCTTACCTAGGATGCGGATATAGTTTATCATCTTACCCAGGATGCAGATGTAGTTTAGCGTCATACCCAGGAAAGGGATGTAGTTTATCGTCTTACCCAGGATGCACATGTAGTTTATCGTCTTGCCCAGGATGCACATGTAGTTTATCGTCTTGCCCAGGATGCACATGTAGTTTATCGTCTTAACCAGGATGCACATGTAGTTTATCGTCTTAACCAGGATGCACATGTAGTTTATCGTCTTAACCAGGATGCACATGTAGTTTATCGTCATGCCCAGGATGCACATGTAGTTTATCGTCATGCCCAGGATGCACATGTAGTTTATCGTCATGCCCAGGACAAGGATGTAGTTTGTCATCATACCAAGGACAGGGATGTAGTTTGTCATCATACCAAGGACAGGGATGTAGTTTATCGTCTTACCAAAGAAGCGAATGTAGTTTATCGTCATACCCAGGATGCACATGTAGTTTATCGTCATACCCAGGATGCACATGTAATTTATTGCCATACCCAGGACAAAGAATTATTTTATCGTCATACCCAGGATGCAGATATAGTTTATCTTCATACCCAGGATGTGGATATATGATGGGAAAAACTGGGAGTTCACTATTTGCTCATACCTGGGACCCTAACAGGTGCTACCACCCCGGATCAGGGTGGACCTTGGAACACCAGCAATTAAGAGGTGGTTCCACACTTCCTCAAGAGGTCTTGCTGTTTGTTTGTAATTTATCGTCTTACTCAGGATGCAGTCTGTTCAGGCCGACTGAAATTTCCTGTAACCCTAGCAATGGCACCTCTTCATCAACAGCTCATCCAAGAGCCTCAAATCTGTGCTGCTTCATAACAAGGACATGTATCCATCTCTTCCCCTGGCTCACTCGATGCAGATCAAAAAGCAATACTGCAGTGACAAGATGTTGCTAAATGCCTTGAAATATGAAGAGTACAGTTGCAAGGCCATCAGAAACTTCAAAATGGTGACCTTCCTGATGGAACTTCAAGGTGACCTTACGAAGTTTCTGCGTTAGCTTTACTTTTGGTGCAGCAGGGACATTGCAGTACACTACCACACTACTTTTATTAACTAATAGCAAGGATACCTGGTGATGCCTGTATATTATATCAAACTATGTCACAAAGAATTGTTGACTTGCATATGGATAGGACATGAATTCACTAAATATACAAAAATAGAAAGGGGTGTAAGACAAGGATGTGTCTTCTCACAGGACATATTCAGCCTATACAGTAAGGCAATTCTGATGGAACAAGGTTTGGTTTGGTTTGGTTTATTTTGTTTTATGGCATATCAGCCTCAGTGGGTTATTTAATGCCGTCAACATTTTTAGGATAGATTCGTATGAATAGAATATGTATTCTTTGGTTTAGATTGGTTTGGTTTATTTTGTTTTATGGCATATCAGCCTCAGTGGGTTATTTAATGCCAACAACATTTTTAGGATAGATGCGTATGAATAGAGCATGTACTCTTTGGTTTAGATTGGTTTGGTTTATTTTACGGCATATCAACCTCAATGGGTTATTTAATGCTGACAAAAATTTTTATTGCTGGTAATATTTTGTTTTGTCAAACAATCTGTTTCTGGTAATATATTTCCTTCAAAATTCTATTGCTGGTCATAATTTTTTTCAAAAAGTATTGCTGGTAATAGTTAACTATTTGCCCATAGCTGGGACCCTAACAGGTGCTACCACCCCAGGTCAGAGTGGACCTGGGAACACCAGCAATTAAGAGGTGGTTCCACACTCCCAAAACCTCCTGATCAGAGGCCTTGCTGCTGGACGTAGTTTAACGTCTTACCCAGGACGCAGATGTAGTTTAACGTCTTATCCAGGACACCTGATGGAACAAGGATTCATTATTTGTAGCCACAATCTATACAACATATGATATGTAGATGACACAGAAGAGGAAATTAGAAGAACTATGACAGAAGGTAGTGAAGGAAAGCAAGAAGGAAGGACTAAACACCATTTGAAAGAAAATGGAATGCATGATGGTTAGCCCAACACACAAATTACAAAATGAAAATACCAAAACCAAACAAGTACAATTTAATTATCTGTGAAGTGTTTTAACAGAGAATGGAAAGTGCAACATTGAAATCAGAGTGTGCATTGGGATAGCAAAGATGCCTTCCAAAAGTTTAGTAAAGTATTAAGAAACAGGACACAAGGGTTTACCGAGAGTAAAAGAATCTGAGAAAACATTATTGATGAGAAAGGACAATAAAAGAACAGCATTCAAAAATACAAAAGATGTCAATACTGTATTTTAATTTTTGAAGTTAACAGGGAAGAAACTATTAAAATTGAATTTATGTTTACACCTAGCTATTTCAACAGTAAACAAATGAGACCTAGCTGCCAATCTAGTACTATACTTCAATTGATGCAGTCATGATACTAAACAGGAAAACTTAACAGAACAATTGCCACAATAATATTTATAGAATAGGCACAGCACATATATAGATTATTTGTCTAATGGCATATCAACTCCTTATGGGTCATTTAATTATGACATATATATCAATTTCTGTACGAATTTTGAATAAAGAAAACAAGTGACCAAATGTTACATTTAATTACAGATTCAATCAACAATGTATTTTCCCTGATTATCTATGACTTCCTTCCATCTATTAACAAGCTTACTAATTCCATTACTGGAAAATTCTTTTGGTTTTGATTCGAAGAACTCACAAATGTCAGTTTTAACCTCTTCCTGTGTTACAAAAGCTGTTTCTTCCAAATGATTCTGTAAGCTACGAAACAAATGGTAGTCTGAAGGAGCAAGATTGGGAGAATAAGGTGGATGAGGAATTTTCCCCCAACCAAGTTCTTCAATCTTTTGTGACATGATTCTTGATGTGTGGGGTCGCGCATTTGTCCTGATGAAACATCACCTCTTTTCGATTCATTAGAGCAGGTCTTTTTTTCGTCAAAGCTTGGTTCAAAAGCTCTATTTGCTGACAGTATATTTGAGCATTAATTGTTGCATTAGGTGCTAAGAATTCAAAGTGGATTATTCTTCGGTGATCCCACCAAATTGAAAGAAGAACATTTTGCCTATGAAGTTCCCTTCTCGGCTATGGCTAGGGTCCTTCCCCTTTACCAAGCCACTGTCTATGACGCTTAACATTTTGATAAAAGATCCATTTTTTGTTGCCAGTCACAAGTCTATCCAAAAAATGTGAACATGTTGGTGAGAACGGAGAGAAGAGCAGATGTCAACTCGGGATTTGAGGTTGTTTTCAGACAATTCATGGGGCACCCATTTTCCAAGTTTAGGAACTTTTCCAAGTTGTTGAAGATGACGATGATTTGAAATGAGAACCACTGCCAATTCCTCAACTGATAAAGCAGCATTTTCTTCAAGGACTGCTTCCAGAAGCTTTTGATCAAACTCAAGTGGACGTCCGGTTCGATCTTCATCTTCAAGGGTGAAATCTCCACCTCTGAATTTTGCAAACCATCTTCTGCAAGTTCTTACATTCACACATTCCTCTCCATAAACTGAGTGAATTTTTCTAGCCATTTCAGCTGCTGAGTTTCCTTTCTTGAACTCATAAAGCATTATGTGCCTCAAATGATTCTTGGGTACTGAAATAAAATTTGATCAGTTTAACTGCATCTAAACATAAAAGTAATGTTCAGCTCCCTTAGACATTATAAAATACTCTTTAAATTTCGTTCATTTTAACAAAAATTTAAAATTCGTACAGAACTTATGGGATGACCTGATATATATATATATACACACATATATATATATATATATATACACACACACACTTACACACATCATACTCACTCACTCACTCCCTAATGAGCCAAATGATAACACACACCTACAGCAATACACATGCTTACACATATCATACTCACTCACTCCCTAAGAACCAAATAACACACACACAAACACTAAACAGAGACACATCCCCTCACAAGGTCCAATAAAACTGTCAAACTGACCAGAGAATTCAGAATAACATGTATTTATCCAGCTCTTATCTCAAATAACAACTTAAAAGAGACTGTTTGACCAACACAAGGAATGTTAAAAGCTTCATGTTAAAAAGATAAAAAAATAAAAAAACAAATGAAAACTACAGACAAAAGTTCATTTTCTCCAGCAAAAGACATTCATTTCTGTAGAAACTAGTCGAGGAATCTAAATGGAATAATAATAAAAAAAAATGAAAGAATATTAATCTACAACCCAGTGTGTCTAAAGATTTTAATTTTTTTAATTTTTTAATTTTCTTATTGTTCAAAATATATATATATATATATAACTGGCCAGTGTACCCTGCATAGGTGAAACCTAGGTAGGTTTGCCTGGCTCTTTTGGTTCATAGTTAGATTTGCTCTACTTAGTGCATTGAGCACTTTGCTCAGTTATTTTTCCTTTACTCGTTTTGGTGGTTTTTTTCTTTGGACTCTGACCTTGGATTCTGGACGATTGTTTTTGCCTCAATTACATGTTCTTAGTTCTTTCTTTTTTTATTCCTTAATTTTCCTTGGGTTTTGGTTTGTTCATTTACAAGCCAAAACGCCTAAGGTTTTTCCAGATGAGTATAATTACTTATATTATTATTATTATTTTTTTATATATATATATATATATATATATATATATATATATATATATATATGATGGTAAATGCTTGACTCAGTCCAATAACACAGCAACAACTTTTACTCTATTGTATCTACTGATCATATGCATGCTCTGTGTTAATATCCAAGGAATATATACAGGGTATTTTTATGGGGTTTGAGTACTATTAGTACACACCTTATTTATTCTGTATATATGATTGTTTACTGTAATCTAGATATTTTACCTGTAATTTTAATATCAAGTAAATTGAAACATGTATTCTGGGTGTTGCAATTTTATTTTCTATAAGTCTATCTTTCAGATAAGTTTTTAATGAGGTTTCTAAAAGTCACAGATAAAAATATATTTTCATCACCTGCATAAAAAGAAAAATCATCAAAGACTGAACCATTATTAAAAAGATATTTTTATCTGATTAATATTTCACAACTGCAATGATGCATAAAAAGAACAAACATCAAAAACTGAACCATTTCTAGAATTTCTGTAATTCACAATAGAGTTTAGAAGATTGATTGTGTCTAATTAGAAAGTATATCAACCAATCCCCAATTTCTTCATATTCCAATTGTAAGATATAAGTTCCATTTGAACAGCTTTATTCTTTCAAATTTATCCAAAGATATTGAAAGATGTGGTTAGTTCATTATGCCAGTTAGATTACCACCCGCTGACAATAATCACAGGTGGCAAGATATTGAATTACCACCAATGACGATAATTACAAGCCATGTGAGATTTGAAAGACACTCCCTCTTACCCTTGGTTACCCTGGTAGCGACAATATGTTTTCTTCTCACTCCTGTCAGCATCTAAGTACCTCAGAGACAAATAGTGAAGCTTGCTTTGAACTCTTCACATTTCATTTCTCAATTTTTCTTTTCACAACATGTCTATTCAATAATACTTGTTTTGCTTAAATTCCATGACTTTTGACTTATTTTTGCCCAGACTTACATGAGTTTGCCAATATTGTTTGCAGGACAAATGTACCAGTATTATTAAACATTTACTAAAACTGTCCACACCTCAGAGCAAATGTGTTGATAACATACGTCTTCAGTAATTATTTGACACCCCCTGCTATACACTGTTTTACAAAAGCCAGATGAAACTTTTATTTGAGCCAGATCAGACTTTTATTTGAGCCAGATCAAGCCAAGAATGGATGTAGTGAAAGAAAATCAGCTACCTTGAAAAAGAGTTCATGTTTTGTGTGCGATCTGCCAAAAAAAAAAAAAAAAAAAAATTACCAAAAAGTAGTTAGCAAAAATCTACTTTAAGAACCAGAATCTATGCTAATGTTCTTCCCTCACCTGAATGGCATGACCAATCAGAAAGATCTCTCGGTGAACAAAAGCCATTGTTTTTTGCTTATTTGAGGATGAAATTTTCTGAGCTTGGTGGACGAACACACGTTTTTGCTGGTGAGAAGGGAAGGTTGAATCTGTGACCACATTTTGTTGTTTCTACATTGCCTGCTGGACTGTTACGACAGTCTATCATTTGAACTCTGGCTACAAGTGTTGTGGTCAAGAGACAGAAGAAATTTATTGCAGACATTTGTTGCTACTATAAGCTGACAGTTTTCTTTTTTTTTCTTTTCTTCTTTTCTTTACAACCACAAATATTTCAGCACTGTTGTCACTGCCCAGTCCTCACTTTCTGGTCTTGATAGAGTCCAAGAGCATCTTGCTGGAAAAGAATTATTTTCCACACTCCAATCTCTCTCTCACAGGCTGGATTAGACAAGTCTCTCACTGCTCTATCACTATTTCCATGGAAAGTGCTCAGATGACCTACATTCCTTGGTTCCACCTGGTCTAACCTTCATGACCACGACCCGCCATGTTACTTATATTGAAGCAAACACCTACATTCCCTTCATATTCCATCAGTGAGAAGTAAGTTTCACTCAAACAGCTTCTTCCTATGAACCACTGCTCGGTAGAACAGACGCCAAAGAGAATGTTATGTTTCCCCGGTTACTACAAACTTAAACTGTTCAAGTTTAGAGTTACCACGTGAGTGAGATCAGACTTATAAAAGCAAGATCAGACTTTTATGAGTGACATCAAACTTGTATATGAGCCAGATCAAGCAAAAAATAGAGTGCTGTTGTCACTACCCAGTCCTTACTTTTCAGTCTTGATAGAATTCAAGAGCATCTTGCTGGAAAAGAATTATTATCCATGCTCCAATCTCTCTCTCTCTCAAAAGGTGGGATGTAGAAAGCCTCTCACTGCTCACTACTTGTATGAAAAGTGCTCAGACAAACTACATTCCTTGGTCCCACCAGGTCTAACCTTCACAGGTAAGACTTATCATGCCACTTACATTGTACCAAACCATCAACATTCTCTCCATAATCCATTGGTTAGAAGTAAATTCCACTCCAATGGCTTCTTCTTGTTAACCACTAATCTGTGGAACAGATTCCCAAAAGGATGTTTCCCTGATCACAACAATTTTAACCTGTTCAAGTTGAAAGTTAACCATTATCTTCTCTGCCTATCAATATAAACTACCCCTTAATATAAGCCTCTACTTTGAGTGGCCCTGGGCCTTCTACAGGGTAAACTATACTGTAAAAAAATAAATAAAAAAATGGAGTATTGCTGCTATGTCTGGGCCAGAACTCTTTGAAAGCTTCTTCTCAAGAACTGCTGCTTTGTGGAACAGACTCCTCTCAGGCTGTTTTCCAACTCACTACAATCTTGACTCTCTTCAAGCATCTCCCCATTAACTTCTTACCTTTTCTTACGCTCATACAAAACCCCAAAGTATCCTGCTACTTTGAGTGGCTCTTGAGTCTTATACTGAATGAACATTAGTAAAAAAAAAAAAAAAAAAAAAAGAATTTAAAAACAATGATGCTACATCACCAAAGGTCATATAAGATTGCATTGTATTTTGTAAAGCTGAATTATTGGAATGGCCAAGGACACATTCCAAAAGCTGGGCAGAGTACTGTGAGACAGGAGGATATCTTTGGTAACAAACAAAAGAATACTGAACTGTTATATGACATTTGTCCTCCTTTATGGCAGCAAATATTGGATAATTTCCTCAGAGATGAAGAAGTGACTTAAGGCGACAGAGATATAGTTCTACAGAAGGATGCTAAGGATATCATGGACTAAGCATATGAGCAATGATGAGGTGTTAAAGAGATTGCAGTCAAGGAGGAGGCTTATATTTAATATCAGGAAGAGGCAGCTAAAGTTTCTGGGATACATAATGAGGAAGGAAGGTCTGGAGAATCTGATACTCATGGGTCGAATAGAGAGAAAGAGATACAAAGAAAAACAGCATGTGACATATCTAGTGGACTTAAGCAAGTGGATGGCAGAACATGGTCTGGGGAGGAAGCAGAGAAAAAGAACTTGTTGAGAGCTGCAAAGAATAGAGGGAGGTGGAGAGCCGTGATCGCCTATGCCCTGAAAGGACATGGTACATAAAAAGAAAGTCATTTTCACTCAAGGGAGATAATTCATTTTATGAATATGCCCACAATAACAGTGAAGTAGTAACAAATACTTCAAAAGCCAAGATATCTCTCTGCTGTCACAAGATCATTTTGTGGTAACAATCAAAACTTTTCAGACATTTACTTCAAAGACACTAAAAAACAGATAAATGTTTGACATTTAAAGGTTCTGCTAAAATAAATTCAATAATCAGTTTTATTCTCTAATCATTGATATCTTAGCATTCTTTTAGTTTGCTTGGACTTTCAATCAAAAGTTTTCTATTATTAGTGAGCTTACCTTTCCATTCGGTTTTCATATCTTTCCAAACACTTATTTCTTCATAATTTTTATGTTGTTTCCTCCCCAAGGAATACAGACCTTTTCTACATTGCTACAAGAGATACCTTCAGAGACACGAGGTACAAGAGATACCTTCAGGGACACGAGGTACAAGAGATACCTTCAGGGACACGAGGTACAAGAGATACCTTCAGGGACACGAGGTACAAGAGATACCTTCAGGGACACGAGGTACAAGAGATACCTTCAGGGACACGAGGTACAAGAGATACCTTCAGGGACACGAGGTACAAGAGATACCTTCAGAGACACGAGGTACAAGAGATACTTTCAGAGACAACTAAATATTTCTTCCTTTTTTAAGCACTCTAGTTGATAAGATTAATTTGTTAAGGAATCTGCTAGCTCGCATTTGCATAGTCAAATTCAGGGCTAAATCAGCCTAGCCAAAAGTTTAAGATGGCCTCTTTTTATAAGTGATAAAATATCCTGTGATACACCCCCATCCTCTCCTCGTACCAGGAGGAGGGGAGGTCAAGCAGGAAAGAGAGAATTCAGATCATGTTGGGATTTTCTTTGTAACTTGCTTGCTGTCTCTTTCTGTCTTTCTCTCAGATAACAAATTCCATTAAATGCATCTGGCCAAGAAGAAGGAATAATATCATAAACAAGATTTATAATATTCAAATAATATTTATATATACATATATATGTAGGTACATATGCATAAATTAAAATAAAATTCTATATAGACAGTATATCTATCAACAAAGAGAAAAAGTGTGTAGATCAATTCATTAAGGGATCAGCTATTGTTAAAAACAAAGAAAATACTATGAAACTATTAAGTAATATCAGTTTTCCTCTATGATAGTGAATACTGGACAATCTCTTCACTGATGAAGAAGAGATCTGAAGCAACAGAATTATGATTTTACAAAAGGATGCTGAGAATACCATGGAATGAACATGTAAGCAATGACAAAGTTTTAGAGAAAACTAGCAGTATAACCTGTCTTCAACCAAGTGTTTCATTACTGGGAATTTTTGCCATTCATTTGGAGCAGTTTAAGTTTAAAGTCATCCCACCTGAAAATCAATATTAATAACAACTGGGTACAACTGTGGCACATCACAAATGGGGGATTAACATTTTGAATGGGGGGGTGGCCCTGAAAAGGGCCGTTTTAGTGTTCTCAATCTTGCAAGGAAGAAACCTCTTCCATGAACTGTCATAATAATATTATATAAATAAATTTTATTTATAATTTTTTTTATAATTGTAATAATCTTTTGTGTTAGATTTCAACTTTCTAAATTGATTGTACACTGTTTTTACAGACATTAAATTTTGCCTTTGATTTTTTGCGCAAAGTGTAAAAATCAGTTTTTTCGATTTGTCACCTTCAGAGTTGTAATTTTTTTCAGCCAATCATCTATCAAACAAAAAAAAAATTCATCGAAATTGGATGAAAACTGTGGAAAAGCATAAACAACATCCGATCACACACACACATTTAGAGAATTATAGATATGGAAGGAAACAAAAATGATACTTGACATCACAGAGAGTTGAAATTTCCAGGGCACATAATGAGGAAAGAGGGCTTGGAAAATTTGATACTCACAAGAGAGACTAAAGGCAAGAGGGATATAGGAAAGCAACACATAACCTACTTTGCAGGCTTGAGCAAATGGATGGCGGAACAAATTTTAGGAGAGATAACAAAAAGTCAAAAAAGGACTTGAATAACAAAGGACTGGATTTGTGGAGAGCCATGATCATCTATGTCCTAAAGGGACAAGACACATAGAAGACGACATGACACTAGAGTTTTGAGTTAAGGAAAGCAATAACTTTATTTGTTTGTAAATCTGCAAGAGACTCAATATTTGCATCATTTTTTTTATTTGTAGTTATTTTCTTTTTTTTTTTTTTCTTTAAAACTAATAATAGCGAATGGATATTTGACAAATGAAGAAAGCTGGAAAAAAATTTTGGTTTTCCTTGAGTCTCAATTTTAATGCTTCAATCAGAAATACATTCAACTGTAAAACCTTGAAGTTTTTAAATATAACAGATTATCTTATTGATGTTTTCTATGGAGAGGGACCACAAAAAGCTATTTTTAATATTAATGCTATTTTACCGATGTCATCAAAAATGGTAGCATATATGAAACTGATATTTTGTTAAGTCTTTATAATTACTAAACTGTTTTCTTCACATCTGAGTCTTATTTTATAATTATTATATTAATGTATCAATTTTAGAGGGATCAGTTTATTGTTTACTAACAATAAAGGAACAGTCCCCCACTTTATATCTACTAGAATCTTATATTAACACTAGTTTTCATATGCTATCAAATATGATGGCATATTTCTTTTTATTTGTCATGTCCTTTCTGGACATAAGCGATCATGGCTCTCCACCTCTTCCTCTATCCCTTTCAGCTCTCAACAAGTTTCTTCCCTTTGCTATCTCCCCTAGACCACGTTCTGTCATCCACTTGTTTAAGCCCGCTAGGTATGTCACGTGCTGCTTTCCCTTGTATCTCTTTCCCTCTATTCGACGTGTGAATATCAGAGTGTCCAACCCCTCCTTCTTCCTCATTATGTGTCCCAGAAATTTCAGCTGCCTCTTCCTGATTGTAAGTATAAGAAAATAGTGAAAAGAAATGAATGCTGGATTGCTACATGATATATTTTTCAAATTCTTTTTTTTTTTAATCATTTCACCCCAAGCAAGGCAGGAGTGCCACTAGTATGTAGAGGCTTACAGGGAGTGAAGGAGAGAAAAACTGAGAATAAGGAGAACTAAGGAAAGAACAAAAAAAAATGAATGGGATTCAAGAAGATAGAAGATTGTGATTGACATTGCATTTAAATTTTTGAAGCTTGAATTTACTGTGGCATACCTACAAACGATAATGAGTACATCCCCATTCATATAAATACAGTAGTAAATACTGTATGTTGGTCTGTAGTTGAAGATTCATTGTGGAATTCACTTGACTCACACCTAGCAATTGACTACTTCTACACACCACTGACGATGTGTTGTTCTTGTCCTAAGTATTATTGTTCATTACCAACCTTCATGTGATTATTCTGTTCAATAACCTTCCCTAGGTTGCAACAGTATTTAACAGGGAAGCAAGTAAACAGAAGGGAGTTCCACAGGTGGAAAGTGCGAGAAAAGTAACTGTTAGAGTAGAAGTGGCAATTGCATTTAGCTACTTCAACAGTAAAAAAGGGTGGGACCTAGATGCCAATCTAGTAGCATGCTTAAATTTATGTATTCATGGTACCAAGGAAAAAAGCTCATTAGAGCAATTACTATGAAAATGTTGGTAGAAAAGGCAGAGGGAAGCCACATAATGTTGGTGAGAAAGTGACTGAAGTTGAGATCCCTGGTCAGGTTCATTTACATTACTGATCCTTTTTGGGATTTTGTCAAGAATCTCAAGATATATATTTGGAGCAGCAGACCAGATATTCAATGCATGGTCAAATAGTAGATTTGTAAATGTGCAAGATACTATTGATTCAATGTAGTCGTTGGACTTCAAGTCAATAGAAAACGTATTCATCCACTTATATGGCAGTAAATGCTGGACTATCTCCTCACAAATGAGGAGAAAACTGAAGGCAACAGAAATGTGGTTATACAGAAGGATACTGAGAAT
Source organism: Acanthosepion pharaonis (assembly GCA_903632075.3). Lineage (NCBI taxonomy): Eukaryota > Metazoa > Mollusca > Cephalopoda > Sepiida > Sepiidae > Acanthosepion > Acanthosepion pharaonis. The sequence goes on from CAHIKZ030005534.1 coordinate 34,949, forward strand.
TCCATGGACAGAATGAGTAAGCAACAAAGAAGTCTTACAGAAAACAGACAAGTATGGTCATGAATAAAAGAAAAGCTCATGGGTTACAAATTAGAGATGTCAACACCAAACAGGTGCAGAAGTTTAAAATCCCTGGGAAATGTTTTAACAGAAGATGGAAAATCTGACACCGAAATCCAAACATGCATTGAAATAGTGAAAGATGCCTTCCAAAAGCTAAGCAAGTCGCTGAAATGGAAAAAAAACTTGTCAGAAACAAAGAAAAGAGTGCTAGATTGCTATGTGTTATCCATCCTTTTATATGGCAGTGAATGTTGGGCAATCTCCTCATGGATGAGGAGGTAACAGAGATTTACAGAAAGATACTGAAAATTGCTGAGAGTGACAGAAACCGAGAAAATGTTATTGAGGAAAAAGTACAATAAGAGTACAAAGTTCAAGGAGACAAAATTCGAGATGATAATTCATGTTGAACAAGTGGATGGAAAATTCAACACCAAAATCTGTATGTGCATTGGACTTGTGAAAGATGCCTTTCAAAAGCTAAGCAAAGTGTTAAGAAAATAAAAAAAATCATTAGAAACAAAGAAAAGAGTGTTGGATTGCTATATGATATCCATCCCCTTATATGGCATTGAATGTTGGAAACTGTCCCCAGAGATGAGAGGAAAACTGAAGGCAGCAGAAATATGGTTCTACAGAAGAATACTGAGAATTTCATGAATGAAGCGAGTAAGCAACAAGAAAGTCTTAAAGAAAATGGCCACAGTAAAAAAACTTATGAGAATCAGGAAAATATGGATGAAATTCCTTGGACACGTAATAGAGGAGGGGAAGAAAAACTTAACCTACACGGGACATATTGAGAACAAGAGAGATAAGGGAAGGCAATGAGCTTTCAGGCATTACTGTAAATCAGTTGGCAAATGTTTTCCATGAATTGCAAAATCGTATTACCCTTTGTATTGCTAATGATAGAGGACACGTGGGAACTTAAATAAAATTTCAATAAAACCTTAAAAATATAGATTTACTTCTTTCTAATCCTTTTTACAAATTATTTCTATCGCAAATACAAATAAGGTTATAAATTTTTTTAAGTGCACACGAACTTTATGGACATACATATGAACAACATGAGAATCAGCAGACTTTCATAGATAGACTTGAACACAATTAGATAGATAGATAGATAGATAGATAGATAAACTTCATGCTCAGTATGCTTATTTCTCATGCAGGAGGCCATTACACCCTGTCTGAAGAAATGAAGCAAATCATATAAATTTCTTCTCAATAAAAGCCAATAATCTATTATCCATTGATTTTATTAAATTTTTTACTTCAACATGTTCAATTTCCAACATGGTAGTTTTAATTCCTTCCCATAGGTCTGCTTTGCTGTTATATTTTTACCACCTTCATATAATTTCATCTTCACAATTGACCACAGATTTTTGATCCGATTCAGATCAGGTCTTGATATTGGCCATTCCATTAATCTTCTCTCCTGTAAATCTTTTATGCTCAAAGAAGGAGCATTGTTGTGCATAAATACACACTTCAGTTTGAAACTGCTAGTCTGGGACTTGTATCATGCAAAGAAAGTCTTGTTCATAAAATCACAACAGTTAGCATTGTTCAGTTTAATTCCTTCATCGACTTTAAATGGTCTAATAATGGTTTGGTTCATAATTCCAGCCTATATCATAACACCACCACCTCTTTGTTACCTTCTTTTAGCCACAGTCACCACTGAATTGGATAAAATCCATCCTTTGGCCTATCAGATATCACTTAAGAGTCATCAGTGAAAATTACTTTAGAAATTATATTTTTATGTATTTCTTGGCTCAATTTTGATACTTTAAAATATTTGCTTTAGTAAGAGGAGATTTTTACAGATCCCAATTCACAAAGAATTTTACACCTTGACTCCCTCAATTCCAGCTTTTTCAAAGATCCGGGTGCTGGTCAAAAGTGATTGTTTCATTGTAATTCAATTTAGTTTATGTTCATCTCAAGGAAGCAAGTTCTTAAGGCCTTTTCTTTTGCTTTGAGTTCTCAACTTGGTTATATTTCCAACAGCCTTCTTTATCATTCGATGATCTCTGCAAATCTCCTTTGATCTTTCCAATGTGAACATTCCCTCACTCAATAACTTTGTTATTTTCTGTTTTTCAGCAGTTGTTAGATCCTGCCCTTCATCCATATTTCAACATATATTTTGAACAAAAAGAAAAAATAGTTTTTATTAGATTTCAGAGATATTAAGCTAATATTAGTTTAATCTGCATATTGACTTCAGTCGGTCCATTTTCATAAATTCCAAATATCTCAAAAACTAACCATTAAAAATGGCAGAAAATTTAGTTAAATATTTTACTAAGAGTGGAAATGGAGGAGTTTAAATTTGATAAATATTGGTTCAAAAGTTTTTGAGTTATTGAGGTTTATTTGATTGGCATAACACCTTCAGACAGGGTGTATACAGTTCTCTGTTGTTAAAGTTTATATTTCTATACATAAAAGATAAGCTTATGTATGAACTACATCTATAGTAAATATTTCTTGAATGATATTTTACAAGAATCTATTTGTACACTTCTTTTCTAAGATTATTATGGTCTTGTGTCACTTTCTCTTTAGTACAATCTCTTACAATCAGTTACTAGCTGAGACCTGTGGTAAGGCAAGGTAGTCAATATATGCATTCCATTTGCACAATGCTATTTAACATGTACAATGTTTACATTTTCTTGACAATTGATAATACTCTTCAGAGTAGATGATCCACACTGTGAAATATTTTGAATCCATTTAAAAAGGGTCTTGACCAGGAACATAATTAATGTTCCTCTCAGTATCATACCCAGGGTCCTGTTATTACAACAGTGGTTTTAAGGTGCCACATTTTTGCAATTTCAGTTCAAGACCCTTATATTTATATATTTAAACATATTCTTTAACAGATACATTTTTATTTGCTTGAATGTTACAAACCAGTCTTTTACACTCTTTGATTAATATGAGCCTGTCATTTCTTCATTGAATGATACAAGCCAGTCTTCCCATGCCCACTATTGAATGATACATATAAATCTTTTCTCCATTGAATGAAACAAGCCTCTCTTTCCCAACTTGAATGATAGAAACCAATCTTTCCACCCAACTGAATGACACAAGACTATCTGCTCCCTGTTAAATGATACAAGCCAGTCTTCCTCCCACTATTAAATGATACATACAAATGCTTCCACGCTTGAATGATACATACAAACCATTGAATGATACATACTGACCCTCCCGCCTTTGAATCATACATACAGACCCTCCTAATCTTGAATGATACATACAAATCTTCCCTCCACTATTGAATGATACATATAAATCTTTCCCCACCCTCTTGAATGATACATATAAATCTTTCCCCACCCTCTTGAGTGATACAAGTCAGTTTTTCTGATTGAAGCCTGTCTTTTGCCAATTTAGCTGTTGAGTGTCTAGTTCAGTGGAGAAATCAGGTGACAAGTTCTGGTTATCTTCAGCAGAAATTATCATCATTTGCTCTCAAATCATGAAAGTGAAATAACAGAAATTCCTGTAAAATAAATAACCTATGACTATCATTTATTCTTTTCTATCCATTTTTAGCAGGAAGAATAAAAGTAATATTTCCATTCCTGCAAGTGAGTTAGCCATTTTACTTTTGAAATTTCTTATTTAATCTCAAGAGATGATTTTTCACTCTAAGGATGGCGTTTCACTCTTATTTCAAATGGTCCTATTTTTATCGATAACTGCAATGATTTGGAAGTAAATAAAAAAACAGAATGATAGGCACTAAAATGAAATTCAATCTTCTCCACATTATTTTGACTTCAGGGCAAGTCTTCAGAATTCATCATTTCCTAAATTTAAAAATTTAGAAATAAAATATATTTCTAAATCCATCAATTATACAATCTCCAATGTCCTCTTTGTTTCAGAAACTGACAATGCTTCATTCTTCCCATCTTTTCTGCAATTCAATACACATTTCTCCATTCTTTGGGGAAAGTTTTATTCTCAGCTCATGAGAGAAAATACTGATCTACCAATTATTGTTTAATTTCTTAAAATTACTCCAAGCACCTTTCATAAAAGAAAGAAAGAGAAAAATTCAGTCAGATTCAATCCATTCAAACTCAAGTGGACATTAAAAAAAAAGGATTTAATTGAATTTTTGATTATTTTTCTGCGTGAATTTTTAAGAAAAATTGTAACTAAATTGTTCATATTTGTTGTTTTTCTCACAATGTTTCAGCTACTGCACATCTAGCCTTCTTCAGTTGTCTTGGTAAACTTCTTGGAATATTATATATGCTATTCCTATATTTATCAAGTCTGGTGTTCTTCATTCTTGGGGAATTTATGAACAGATATAAATGTAACCTAACAGATTCAAATCAGTAAGGAAAGCATGACTTGAACATTCTACAGAACCTGATAAATATTAACGGTTCTCCTAAAAGTCATGAGTTCAATTCCTGAGTCAGGTAATATGGACATATTCACCACTTTAGTCATTCTTTTATATGCCATTTCCTTTTAGTATGGTACTGACCATGACTCTTCACAACTTCACAAGAAATTTTTACCCTTTACCACAAACCTGACAGAGAAACAAGATCTGACAAAGGGTTATATATACACACACATACAAGTATAGGATTGGTGTTGATGGAATAAATTCCAATAACCAAAAATACTATACTCAAAAGAGTGCTCCATACAGAGTAGAGCAAATATTATGACATAAACATCACTACAAAAATAGCCGTTTTGTTTCAACACTTCTGGTGTCTTATCAAGTGATGATGTTGAATGTAGAATAAAACTTGATAAGACACCAGAAATGTTGAAACAAAATGGCTATTTTTGTAGTGATGTTATAACATGTTTATGTTATAATTTTTAATAAATTATATATATATATATATATATATATATATATATATATATATATATATATATATATATTATTATTAAATAAAGAATATCAAACACTAAAATCCCATAGTTTTTATTTACCTGTGGGATTTTAAGTGTTTGATATTATTTAATAAATAATAATTTTGTCCTGTCTTTTGGCATAGTGCTTTCCTGGATCTATATCCTCCTGGAAATTCCATATGGATTACCATATTGTATCATTACTATATATATATATATATATATATATATATATATATAATTATTTTTTATAAAAAATTATAACATAAGTATGTTATAAAATCACTACAAAATAGCCATTTTGTTTCAACACACTCTGTGTCTTATCAAGTGATGATGTTGAAAAGAAAATAAATGGTTTTAAAAGTTTCAGATTAATTAACGATCCTACACTGGGGGAAACATTGTTACAAAAGCTAGAATAACCAATCAAAAAACGAAGTATAGAAAGATTCAAAAGCTTGACAACGAAATCCTGCTCTAATAGCTATTCATATCTTTAAATACGTGTAATATTAAAAATAATTTATACTAACTAATAATTATAAATTTACATGATAAAATTTAATATTAAAAATTAAAACTGGCAATTTTTAAAAAACCAAATTTAATCACTATTAAGTTTAAAAACTACAAAATTATTGATAAAAGAAAAATATATATGTGTTTATTCAATTCATTTCTTCATTGAAATTACGTTCGAGAAGACCAGACGCTACAATACATCCGGTCATTTGATAATACATGTATATATATTTTTTTCTTTTTTCCTTTTTTCCGTTTTTATTTTAAAGTTTGTGAATATGGTCTTAAACTCACGTGTGACACAACAAAAACACAATCGGATTATAATACATAAGCATCCAAACATAATTAGATACACACACATATACACACACACACACACAAACATACACACACACTACAAAAAAAAGGAGAGGTATGGGGAATACATGAACATCTCTATGAGCACTCTTTTAAGAATAGTAATTGTTGGTTATTGGAATTCATTCCGTGTATACCAATTATATTTGTATATATATATATATATATATATATATATATATATATATATATATATATATGTGTGTGTGTGTGTGTGTGTGTGTGTGTGTGTTTTGCTAGGATGGGGTCACAAGCTTTGACTGCCAGCTTCATAGAGATGGTCACTCAATAAAAAACACTTGTTATACTTGGATTACTTGTAAAACCTTGCCTCAAATTATTATAACAAGTTTCAGTATATTGACAGGCCTATGTGGGGAGATAAATGAAGATCCTCCTTCAGGCAGGACCCACCTTGAAAGATTAATCCTGGTCCAGCCTCAAAAAAAAAAAAAAAAAAAAATTGGCTATGTTCATTAAAACAAGCTTGTTAAGTAGGTTACTCCATGTTTCTCCCTGTTTTGCTTGCCTTCAATAATTCTTATGAGTGTTAAATTCTCCAGGCTCTCTTCCCTCATTGCTCTCCACCTTGAGTTTCAACTGTCATTTTCTGATTTTAACTATAAGTCTTTTATTTTATTTAAAATCCTGTTCTCATTATGATTGTTATAGATTTTATTATAAGCAAAAGGTTTCAGCCAACTACCTTTTAGCCATCTTCAGGTGTCTGTAATTTAGCTCAATTTTTTTTCTTTCAAATTTTTTTTCTCTATTTTTTTCCCTCTCTTTTCTCCATCTGTACATCAAGATGATTTATTTTCCCAAAACAATTCTACAAACCAAGGAAAAAAATAACACTGAGAAGGAATTTAAACAAAGGTAAATTACAGAACTGTTACATAATATCAGACGTCCTCTCTGGTAGTGAATTCTGGACAATCGCCTCACATATGAAAAAAACAAATATAGTTCTACAGAAAGATGCTGAGAATACCATGTACCAGACATATGAGCAATGAGGAAGTTTTAGAGAAAATGGAAACAAAAAGGACACTTATACTTAAAACCAAAAAGAGTTGGAATTTTTATGACAGTGAATGTTGCACAAGTTCTTCACAGATGGAGGACATTTGAGGCAACAGAGATGTGGTTCTACAGAAGGATGCTGAGAATACCACAGATGTGAGCAATCAAAAATTTTTAAGGAAAATGGGAACAAAAAGGACAATTATACTTTAAATCAGAAATAGACAGTTAAAATTTCCAGGACAGATAATGAGGAAAGAATGCATGGAGAATTTGATATTCACAGAACATATAAAATGTAAGAGGAACATTGCATAACCTACCTAACAACTTTGCATAAATAGATGGCAGAATATGAACTGGGAGAAATGGTAAAGGGACACAAATTGGTTAGAACAATAAAGGATAAAAAAATGTAGGGTACAGTGCAGGAAACCATTCCATTATCGTCCGTAAGAAGTCATGGCAATTCATACATAATAAAAAAATGAAGAACCTGGGGGAACATGAGCAGCAGTCATGTACTTAATTGAGTTAGTTCCTGTATCGCTCCAGTAAGTAGCTGACTCCTCCTGCTATCCTCTACTTTTATAAGGGCTAGATCAGGCCAAGAATAGAGTACTGTTGCCGTATATGTCCTGGAGCTGCACAGTCTTCACCTTCCAGTCTCTAGAGAGTTCAAAAGCATCTGGGTAACAAATTATTTCCCACCCTAAACCCCTTTCCCACAGAAGAAACATTGCAGGCTTCTCACTGTTCTATCGCTATTGTTTGGGCCAGTTTATATGTTTCCCAACTTATTTTGGGTGTTAGTAACGTCAATATTTGAAATTGGGAATAACACACTGTCTCCTGAAATACCCACAACACAATGTGCGGACTCAGGATGTGAGTCCGCATAAAAATATGTAAGGAAACGGAACAAAATGACAAGAATCAATATATATGTACAAAGAAATGATAATGTATTAACAACAAAGGTATACAAGTAACAAAGACAATAATGTGCATAACAAATGAATATGCAAATCGTTTGGGTTCAAAATATATGAAGTGAGTAAATGTGCATATATACAGGTATATATGTATTGTTTCCTAAAAGGAAGCACATTCTCTGCGAGAGATTACATGTTTGCAGATAAGGTAAGAAGAGAACAAGAAAAATATTGCTGAGTATTTATAGTCCAGAGAGTGTACCCTAGGAGCCGTTTCAAAAATTAGGAGTGGTTAACCTGACACTATTTCCATGGAAACTGCATTCCTTAGTTCCACCAGTTTTAACCTTCATAGCTAAGACCCACCATACCACTCACATTGTAGCAAACCACCCTTAATCTGTTTATATTCCACTGGTGAGATCTAAGTTTCACTTGAGCAGCTTCTTCCAACAAAACACTGTTCTGTGGAACCAACTTTCAAGAGGATCTTTTCTTGTTCACATCTAGAGTTAATCATTATCTTCCCCACATATCTCCATAAAGTATGCCACTTACTCTGCAAACCTCTACCTTGAGTGGCTCTTTTGCCTTATACAGAGTGAACACCATTGTAAAGAAAAAGTACCTCTGTTCTAGAAGTGACAAGACATATTTTAAAAATTAATCTAACTGAAAATCTTAAAAGTCCAAATCATTATCAACATGAAGGAAAACAAGCCTGTCAAACTTTTCAAGTCATCACTCAAAATTTTATCCACTTGAGCATTCCAAACCTATAAAAATTCTGTGCCGTCAATTTTAAAGCAACTCTTTTTATACCTATTTATTCCACACTGGTGAATTGTTGCTGGAAAAATTACAAACAAAAATTATGATTTCGCAAATGTTCCTCAATCAATAATAACTGACATTTTTATTTTTTACTATTTTCTTCTGCATCAATGACTTTCCATATGACTATTCTTGAATGAAAAATATTTTACTCATATTATATATATATATATATATATATATATATATATGGGAAAAGGAGATATAAATTTTTATATATCAAGAACAATTTTAAGCAAATCTATGGCAAAATAGAAAGAGTTTATATGTGACACATTTCATCCTTTTAGACTTCATTGGACTAAAGTGTTGTTTACATTGATGCACAAAGGAGAGGGGACACTGAAAATTGTAAATTTAATTAATTTAAAATATCATGTTTCGGGCATAGAATCCAGCTGATTTAATTTAGTTTCTTTTCCTTTTTGTCCATGTTTCCATCACTTTTGATATTAAGCATCCCACATTGTGATAAGAGAGGATCTGCCAAGAAAGGTGAAATGTTGTAAGAAGCTGGATGCAAACTTACTGCAGATGATCTAGCAATTAAAGCACTTTCTATCTTTTCATCTTATTTTCATTTTTACTTAAAGTAGAATTTTTTAAGTCAAAATTATGGTCAGACTCAATATGGAGAGCAACTCATGCATAGCAATATGAGTCAAGCTGAGGTCAGTTTAAATTTAAAACAACTTGATACAGAACATTTACTTTCTACCGATGAGTATCAATAATTGGAATCAACTTCAAAGTACAAGAGCAAGAGGCTCAAACTGAGAGAAAGTGATGGTAGGAAGATTAATTACTCTTTTAGACAGAGATGTCAGGACTAAGTAAGCTGTTGTCTATAAAACTGACCATCTCATGCAAAGGCAAACAGAAGCAACAAAGTAGGCCTCGTAAGAGGACATAGACACCAGCTGATGAACTATACACCTCTCTGCCTCACACCTCAACTCTACTTTGCTCGCTTATAGCAGTAAGTTACTGCCTAATAAAAAAATTGTATTGTTCTTCATTTGTGGGTAAAAATCTGGCCAAAAGGTAATTTTTAAGCCACAAGCATTTAGCTACAAGAAACTGCACTCTGTCAACAAACCTAGTATCTGGTCTGAGCTCCAACGTAACAAATGTAATGTTTTGCAAAAGATCAGTTTTGAATAAATTCCTCTTTCATGTTTTAACTTATTATTTTGTTTTGTATTAAGTTTTTTATTGTTTTAGTAGTAGTTGTAACTATGTTAAGCATAGATAAATTCGTTTTATAGTTCCATTAAAGTTTGCATGTAGAATATATGCATGTATATATATATAACTTTAAAAGTTACTATAGTGAACAATTCACATTTGAAATAGTCACCATATTTTTATTTATTAAACAATGTGGATTAAGTCTGTCAGCCTACCTGTGTACTCTCAAGAAATCCTAGTAAAGAAAATTCTCTCCAGCATGGATTGAATACCCGTCCTTCTTTGTAGGGGAAACCACTGTTTGATCTAGTGTGTTTTGCCACTCTTCCATAAAGAGTGTCGTCTGGGTACTGACATGGCTCTATAGAATCAAAAATATGATACCCACCCTGGCAAGGAAGTTCCCAACCAGTGTCCAGTTGGCTGATAAAAAGAAAGCAGGCTGTAACTCAATACAGACCCCATACTCGAGATTTATTGCTTGAAAAGACACAAAATCGTGGCACAAGGCCAAAAAGGGAGAATGGGTTGTGGCTATCTCATACCTAAGCTAATCTAATTCATGACCCATTCATTCATTACAATTTATACATCCACCATAAAATCTCATCCATCAGCATTCAATTCTCCATACACCACAATACCACATACATACAGGGTAACCTTATAAAACACCCCATGACATAAAAATTCATGAATATAAAAATATATATAAAAATTTATCAATGATATGCAATGAATGGGGTGGGGAATGAACCTGAAACGAAACTAAAATATAACAAAACATACAAACTAGAAATAATTAATGTTAGTAGGACATATCTAACCCTCAAAAGAAACGAGAAAGACTGCTGTATTCTGTCTACAGACAAAAATCAAGAAGCTCTCTTTTTAAGGAAGAGGGAAAGATAAAATAAATGCAGGCCCCGTACTCAAGCAATCATAGCGTAATGAAAGATATTTATTGATCACAGTATACATACCAAAGTCAACAGCCAATCAAAACCAAGGCTTGCCCAAATAGCAGAATGGAACATCTCAGCCTGTTAGATAAACCATTCATCAAGTACTGCCTGTCTGTCAAACTAAATCCTACAGGCTCAATGTAACTTAACTTTGGTGATCTGATGAGAATCAGTATAAGTTAGGAAGTTGTGGAGAGCTATGACTACCCCTGTATTGAAGAGACATAATACATAAAAAAAAGATGTGATGGTGATAATAGCTTTTCTGCCACATCTCAATGAAATACTGATTCTCATCAGATAACTCAAACTCACTAAGTAGGTTATGCATTTTTTTTCTCTGTCCCTCTTGCCTTCAATCTGTCCTGTGAGAATCTGATTTTCCAAACCCTCTTTCCTCATTATGTGCCCTAGAAATTCCTTTTTATTCTCTTTCTCTAAAATTTTGCTTTGCTCACACATTCAGTCCATGGTATTGTCAACATCTTTCTGTAGAACCACATTTCTGTTGCTCTCAAGTCTTCTTCATCTCTGATGAGATTGTCCAGCATTCAATACCATATAGGTCAGATATCACATAATAGTTCAACACTCTAAATGTCCTTGAAGTTATCTAATTCACCTAGCCCTCTTTCTTCATTACATGTCTGAGAAATTTCAACTTCCCTTTTCTGGTTTTAAGTGTCTTTTTTGTCCCCATTTTCCTTAAATCTTTCTCATTGGTCACATGTTTCATCTTTGATACTCTCAGCATCCTTCTGTAATACTATAATGAGTCGAATTTGGTTTTCACTGTGTACCCACACAATGGGTCTTTATTTTGCAAAAACACTTCCTGCAAACCTTTAACACCATATTTAGGTTGTTTATATTAATCATTTCACTCTAAGCAAGGTGATAAATCCACTAAGATACAAGCCATTACTGGGAGTCAAAAAGAATGAAAAGACTTTAGTGAAGTGAAAGGATGATTAAACATGACTTAGGAAAACAGAAGTCTAACATCGCATTTAAAATTTTTGTGGCTTGTCAGTGGCAGTGAAGCAAGAAACCGGAAGATAGTTCTACAGGAGAGAAGTGAGAGAAAAGAAATTATGAGAAAATATCTTATGGTTACATCTAGCTATTTCAACAGAAAGAAACCATGTAAGCTTAGTGGGAAGAGACTGAAATTGGCCCTGAAACTTTTTTTTCCTGATTTCACCCCAAGCAAGGCAGTAAAACCACTAAGACACAAGGAGTTACTGAGTGTGGAAGTATTAGAAAACAGAAACATTACCAAGGAGCAAGAACAAAAGAGTAATCAGGAGGACGATAGAAAGTGATTGAAATTATATTTAAATTTTTGAAGACTTTTTGGAAAGCATGGAGCCAAAAGGGAGTTCCACAAGCGAGAAGTGAAAGAAAAGAAACTGTTAGCATAGAACTTACGGTTACATCTCATCAACTCAACTGTATATTGGTGAGACCTTGTTGCCAATCTAGTACTGTGCTTAAATTCATAGAGTCTAGGCACCATAGAGGAGAGTTCATCAGAATAGTTATCATGAAAATATTTATAGGAAAGACACAGGGAAGCTATATTATGATGTTTGGAAAGTGACTGAATCCGAGATGCAAGGTAAGGACTAATAATATTGCTGATTCTTCTTTGGATTTTATCAAGGATCTCTAGATATATGGCGAGAGCACCAGACCATATGTGGCAGCAATATTCTAAGCATGGATGAATGGTACACTTATAGACTGCAAGATAGATTCTGGAGAGAAAAACTGTCTTGCACAACACAGTGAACTGACTTTCTTAGCAGCTGACCTAGGAATGGATTCAATATAGTCTTTCCACTTCCTGTCAGCTGAGGATGTTAGCCCAAGAAGATGTAATGAGTATATTTTTTTCAATAATATTTTTCTCAGATTCTTTCAGTAAATAGGTGATCATAGCTCGCCACAATTTCCTATCTTTTGCAGCACTGAGTAAATTTTGCCATTTTGCTATTTCTTCTACTCCCTTTTCTGCCAACCACTTACACAAATTCATTGTCTTTTATAGGCCATGTTCTTTCAGGATGTAGGTGATCATAGCTCTCCACAATTTCCTATCTTCTGTAACACTTAGTAAATTTTGTCATTTACACAAGTTCATTAGGTAAGTTATTTGCTGCTTTTCTCAGTTATTAGAACAGAACTATTTCAACAGTAAAAAGTTAAGTTCCATATATAATAGTACCCTTAAACTCATGTGGGTAAGGTACCAAGGAGGAAAGTTCATCAGAACAATTGCCATGAAAATATTTATAGAAAAGATATATCGCAACAGAGAGAAAGGGACTGAAGCCAAGATACAAGGGCAGTACTGATTAATAAAAGATAAAGTTTATTCGTCCTGAGTATGACGATAAACTACATCCGGCAGCAAGGCTTCTTATCAGGAGATTTTTTTAGGTGCATGGAACCACCTCTTAATTGCTGTTACCTGGAGTGGTAGCATCTGTTAAGGTCCCAGCTGTGAACAAATAGTTAAACTCCAAACTGGAGTCAAAACACGATGAAAGAATAAAAATAGATTTTCATAGTAAAAATACCAGCAATACATTATAAAATATTAATGCATATTCTATTCATACAAAGCTATCCTAAAAAATCTTGTCAGCATTAAATAAACCACTGAGGTATATATGGTGTATAACAAAATAAACCAAACCAAAAGTTTATTAGTTTTGTATGTATGTGACTAACAATAAAACTGAAAAAAATTATTGGAGAAGTCCAATAATTATATATATGCCTGATTCAGGGTTCAGAAGAAGAGACTAATTACTGAAAACACTTTTATACCTTATGTATATAAAACTTACGAAAAGAACATTCTTAAGCTAAATCATGTACCAAGAACTCTTTGACTCCCAATTCTCTTGAACAGGAGTAGAGGTTTATCCCTTGTTTTCTGTTTAGGATTGGGTTTCCAGTTCCTTCTAAATTCTACTTCAACTCTATATTTCTAATGTCTCCACCCAAACTTTGAAATTTTATTTACTATATATTTTTTTCCTTAATAGGAGAAGATAGGTTCTCCTATTATCCGGTTCACACTCCTCCCTGGTCTTTCAAACAGGAGTAGATATTGTTTCCTGTTTAAGATTGGGTTTCCAGTTCCTTCTCTGCCTGACCTTTAAAATTTTATTTACTAATTATTTTTTCTTCTCAATAAGAGTAGATCGGTTTATCTATCATCCGGTTCACACTCCTCCCCAGTCTTTTGAGCAAAATTAAATGTTTATCACTTGTTACCTGTTTAGGATTGAGTTTCCAGTTCCTTCTAAAGTCCTCTCATTCTCTTTCTCTCCCAGTAGCCCCCTTGCATCTTAGTGGTATTATATTTATTGCTTGGGATGAATTGATTAAAAAAAAATTTCAAAATTAGTAGTAAAAACATCTTACCAGTTGAATGAGAATTATCCAAGAAAAAGAGAAAAGAATGTAAAATAAAAAAGGAAAACAGACAGAAAAGGAATGAAAAGAAAAGTGGTAGAAAGAAGGAAAAAGTAAAGAAGAATTAAAAGAAAAAGAAAATAAAAATGTAAAAAGCAAAATAAAAAAGAAAAAGGAAAGAAGAACGAAAAAGAAAACAGTGAATAAAGAAAAGGAAAAAATAAAAAAGGGGAAAAGATGAAACAGTATTAAAAGTAAAAAAGAAATAAAAAAGAAAATATGAAAATGAAGAAAGAGAAAAGTTTAAAAAAAGAATGAAAAAGACAAGGAGAAAAACAAAAAGAAACAAATCAAAAAGACAATGAGAAAAATGAAAAAGACAAGGAGAAAAATGAAATAATAAATAATTAAAAACAGTGAACAAGTAATGAAAAAAGAAGAGGAAAAGAAAAAAAGGAAAAAGAAAAGAGTAAAATGAAGAGTGAAAAAAGAAATGAATAAAAAGGAGAAAAATGAAAAGAAAACAATGAAGAAGAAGATAATGGAAAAGTAAAGATTGAGAAGAATGAAAAAGAAAAGGAGAAAAATGAAAAGAAAAAAGAACAAACAAGAAAAGAAGGATGAAAAATAAGCAAAAAAAAGAAAAATTCTAAAAAGTTAGCAAAAAAAAAAAATGGAGAATCTGAAAACATAATATGTCAAGTAAAAATGAAAAAAGAGATACAAAGAAAGAAGCAAACTAAAAGAGAAAAAAAAACAGAAAGAAAGAAAAACAAAATAAGGAAAAAGAGAGAAAAGGATAAAAAAAAGTCATGAAAGAAAATGGAAGCCAAATAATTAAAATGGAAAAGATAAAAACCCACTAAAAATAAAGTTCCTGGTTATATTTGGTAAAATTAAATTAAGGTAATCAACAATTCTTTGTAAACAGAAGTTTATTCCCATTGTTCATTGTCCTCTGAATTTTAAGTAAATCGTATTGACGGGGTTTGAAGGAAGCAGACAAAGAGGCACCCATACCCTGCTCAATCCAGAATCAATCCAAATTTAAGATGGAGGTGGTGTAGGGTCTTAAATGGACAAGATCACTGGAAGATGCAAGTTGATTAAAATAATTCTTTCGTTAATCAAAACAATGGTGACAAACAAAATAATGGTGAACAATTTAGCTGAGGAATTACAAATTTTGATTATTGTTTTTTTTGGGTTTTTTTTTTTTGTTATTTTGTCATCAAAATGGTGAAGTTGTTGTCAAAAAGAAAATTTTCTCTCTCTCTCTCTCTCTTACAGACTCTCATATTTGCCTTTATTTGATGTCTCTACTTTTTCACTGTTTGTACTTGTTTTTTGCTATTCAACTTTTCCACTGGATCTCTCTCTCTCTCTCTCTGGAATTCTTTCTTTTTTTCAATTTAAGTCCACTTCTTTTTCTTTCTCTATCCATCTTAAGACCAATGAAAATAAAGAAAAAAAAATATACTTTTTGCATTGTTAGACTCAACCACTTCTTTGAGTAGAACTTCAAAAAAATTCCCAGTATTCAAATTTTCCTGATTAAATGCTAAAAATTTTTCATTTTTATTTTTCCTTTTCTTATTTTTATTTTACAAAGCTCTACTCACATATGTGGTTCAGTCTAACAACTAAAAGGCATATGCTTTTTTTCTTTATTTTCATTGGCCTTAAGATTTTGGCCAGTAGTCCATTAAAGTTTTTATAGCTGAAATGTGTTTTTTTAAGGCACAATCTTTCTTTCACTTCTAAATCTATGTCTGTTGTTATTAATTTCACAGTTTAAGAAAAAAAAAAACAAATGGCAGCTAAATGAATTTTATAGTTATAAGAAATAATGTTGGATAAAAAAATCTGTTCAAACAATTACTGTTTTTTATGTTTCAGGTACGAAACAGAAGCTAAAAGACAGATTACTCAACACCTACTTACAAATTAATGAAACATTTTAGTAAATGTAATACAGTAACAACTTTAAATGGAAGCTTATGAAGCTTTATTTGACTCATTCAGGTTTAGTGCTGAAAAAAAAAAAAAAAAAAACATTTTATTATTATAGATGATTCCAAATTAGGTGGGAGATGGAATGTGCTTATTTTATTACCACAGTAAGGCTGGTTGATTTTACATGTCAACCCTTGCTGGATTATCTTTTTTTTTTTCAAGCATTAAATCCCAAGTAAGGCACTAAAGCCCCTAAGATGCAAGGAGGGGGTTATTGAGTGTGAAAGAATATGAGAAAAAGAAAACATTAAGGAAAAAGAAAACAATAAAAGAACTGGAATTATGAAGTTAGAAGATAACGATTGGGCTTATGACCACATCATGGCTGCCAATCTAGTACTGCACTTGAATTCATAAACTCTATGTACCATAGAATAAAGTTCATCAGAACAATTACCATGAAAATATTTATAGAAAAGAACAAGGAAGCTACTCTTTCCTAATGATCACCAAAGTTAAGCAATGTTAAGCCTGGTGAGTACCAAGATGGGTGACCACTTGGCAATACCATGTGCTGTAAGCCTGGATGTGCAGGTGGTGTTATCAGAATTTTTCAATTGTAGAGGCAAGTTTCAATTCTTGTTGGATTTACTTACACACAAACACTCTTGAGAAAGGTATGCACCCAAAACTTCTCCCCTAACGAAAAAGGTTTAGAAAGTGCATTAATTGCTAATTCATCTACAGTAAATTTGCATTCAGGTTCTTACATTTCACCATTCTTGGCAGACCTTCTGTTATCACCTTGTGGGATATTTAATAACAAAGATGATGGAAACAAAAAGTAAATGAAAAAGAATCTAAATGAAATTAGCTAAATTATAAAACTAAAACATGATGGAAAAAAAAAAAATTTTAAATTCCCAGCATCTCTCATTCATGTGCATGTGTAGTCATAACTACATAAACAAACCTTGTCTGATGAAGTCCGAAGGGAGAAAACATTTTCCACTTTGTCATACATCTTTCCTCTAAAACTGTTTTTGATATATAAAAATTTGTACATCATTATCTCATATATATATATATATATATATATACACACACACACATACAGGGTGTCCATAAAGTTCGTGTGCACTTTAAAAAATTTATAACTTTATTTTTATTTGCGATAGAAATAATTTGTAAAAAGGATTAGAAAGAAGTAAATCTGTATTTTTTAAGGTTTTATTCAAATTTTATTTAAGTTTCCACATATCCTCCATCATTAGCAATACAAAGGGTAATATGATTTTGCAGTTCATGGAAAACATTTGCCAACTGATTTACAGTAATGCTTGAAATCACATTAGTTATTTTAGCTATACTTAAAACTAGGCACATTAAACTTTATAAAAAATTTTACAGATTATTTCTATCACAAATACAAATGAAGTTATAAAATTTTTTAAAGTGCACACAAACCTTATGGACACCCTGTGTGTGTGTATATATATATATATATATATATATATTATATATGAAGAAATATAGTCTAATATAAACTTTGCTTGGAGGAAAAAATAGCTATCATTACTTTCCCAGACCAAAATAAATTATTAAATAAAAGATCTGAGGTCATCTCAAAATGCAGATATGAAAACAAATTTTTACTACGTTATTTAAAATCAAAAACAGAAAAAATAAAATAAAATAAATAAATAAACAAAATGACAATAAAATAAGCAAAATAAATTAACCCAAACAAATTACCAAATCACACCTGTTAGAATAGACAAAATAGAATAAAAAATAAGAAAAAAAAAATCAATGAACCCAAATAAAGTAAATAATAAACAAATTAGCAAACCATTATGACCAAAATACTAGTTAGACTATAAAAAATCAAACCAAAAATCTGATGAAAAAAAAAATAGCTATAACTATTACATAACAATAAAAAAAAATTAAAAATCGAAAACCGAAAAGAGAAAATATACAGTATAACAAATAAATCATAACAAGTAAAATAAATTGACCTAAATTCATCCAAATAAATAAATAAACTAACAAACCAATCCCGATAAACTAATCATTAGAAAAAACAAATAAAGATAATCAAGCCAAATAAATTCATGAAGTAATAAACAAATTAAAAAAAAAAAATAATAGTCAGAATAAACTACAGCAATCAACCCCAAAATTGAATAAATAGCTTTAGTTATCTTCCCAAACCAAACGTTAATAAAAACACCAATTAAAATAAAAATAATAAATAAATAAATATATAAGATAAGAAATAAAAATAAAAATAAAATAAAAAATACAAATAAATAAAAACAAACAAAATAATTTAACCCAAATAAATAAATAAATGACTTCCGGTAAAATAACTGCCAAAATAGACTACCCACAATGCACCACTGACCCGTATATATATATATATATATAAATAGCCGAGAAAAATAACAGCACTCGTGGCCTGAAGATTGCATCTAGCATGAAACAGACTGTCACTTCTAAGTGTTGACTTCTATGTTCACTTTTATTTATTTATATATATATATATATATATGCAATAATGATATATTAATTTTTATATTTGAATTCTCTTTTTCAGCATAATTTCATTGCCTTAACTCATATCAATATCTTCTCATATGTTATGTTTGTACAATTTTATTCTTTTAAGGACAAAAATTATGTAAAAATTGTCCAAATGTTTTTCAAGTGCAACTATACCTTTTCAACTTCAAAATGATAATAATCAACTTCAAAATGGACTTATTTTCAAGTAAAAAAATTAATCAACTCCAAAATGGATCATTCAACTTCAAATTGAGAATTAATAAATACTAATAAATTTAATATTTATTCTTTTATTTTTACTTAAAAGGGATATAAAAAAATATAAACATTCCTAAGAAATTTATTTAAAAGATTACATCATCTCAGTTAATTACAGAGGGAAGTAATCTCTGTATTCCAGATACGAAGTTAGTGCAAGTCTCAGGGGAAATATTAATTGCCTCGGAAATCATCACTTCTATCTTGCTGAGGCGGAATTCTTTAGTAGTTAAAGATCCCTGGCCATCACCTCTTAAAATCCCAACAATTGAGTCTGCCATACTTCTTTTACATCAGCTTTAATGACTGACCAAGCCTTTTCAATGGGATTTAACATCGGACTATAGCGGGCAAGTCTGAAAATTTGGTGTTGCCTAAATTCATCCTCCTCCACAACTTCTTCAATTGAAGTATGTCAAGGGGCATTATCAATAACTAAGACAACTCCCTTTTCACAAATTTCATTTGCCTTTCTAAGGCACTCCCTGGTCCATTCTTTCGCACCCTCTCTTTTAATTTTATGATGAATTAATCCATTATTACTAATACATCCAATATTTCAATTTACCAAAAAAATATCTCAATTTGAAGTTGTTTATTCCAATTTGAAGTTGTTTATTCTCATTTTGAAGTTGATTGTTTTTAGGTTTTTGACATTTTCTCAATTTGAAGTTGATTGCTCCATTTTGGAGTTGATTAATTTTTTTACTTGAAAATAAGTCCATTTTGAAGTTGATTATTATCATTTTGAAGTTGAAAAGGTATAGTTGCACTTGGAAAACATTTGGACAATTTTTACATAATTTTTGTCCTTAAAAAAAGAAAATTGTACAAACATAACATATGAGAAGATATTGATATGAGTTAAGGCAATGAAATTATGCTGAAAAAAGAGAATTCAAAATATATATATATATATATAAACTCACCCACAGTACCTTGTCAGTTGCTTTTAAATAAAAGTTGCATATATATAATATATATATATATATATATATATATATATATATATATATATGTGTGTGTGTGTGTGTGTGTGCGTGATTTTCCAAGCTTAGCTTAGATGTGGCACAAGGCCGAAATTATGGGGCACCCAGTGAGGGTTGAACTTACTCATAATTGTTCTACTAAGACAAGCTAGCTAACCATTACATCACCTCAAGGTGCCCAACTTGCATACATATATATATATATTCTGGATATTGAGCACTTTTACCATATAAATAAATTACACTGTACAATGATATTTTATCATATATATATATATATATATATATATATACACATACACACACACACACACTCTCTCTCACACACACACACA
Organism: Acanthosepion pharaonis; assembly: GCA_903632075.3. Taxonomy (NCBI): domain Eukaryota; kingdom Metazoa; phylum Mollusca; class Cephalopoda; order Sepiida; family Sepiidae; genus Acanthosepion; species Acanthosepion pharaonis. The sequence continues at coordinate 55,321 of CAHIKZ030005534.1, forward strand.
TGCATATACACACAAATCAGCAGGATTATTTTAAAAGTATTTCAAGATTAACATGAAGATAAACTTGCTTGAATTACTAACTAAGCCACCCAAACCCTTTTCTATAATTGAATTATAATTTAATTATGCAATAAATATTTTTATAATGACATTCTATTTGTATGACTCTTAATCCATCTTTTCTCAACGTGCTTTTCTGAGCAGATTTTATATTTAAGTGAAAGAAAAAAAATGAATCTGTTTATTTATCAAAACCACAGCAGCTGATGATTTTCACAAATTCATCAAAAGAAAAAAAAATTCATCTGGTTAAAATCTGAATTGTTTATTTTCCTCTACGGATTATTTGCTTTGTAACCAGTTCTTTTGTAGATTGTAATTGGAAAGTCAGACTTATTCTCTTTTGCCAACAATATTAAAAAGGATCAAAGCGAATTTTTGATAAGAACTCTTTGAGGTTTCAGTTTTTTTGATTGTTATCATTCTTTGAAGTTTGGTAATGAAGAAGTTAAAAAAAAAAAACGAATTCTTTTTTAAAGATAATCTTTATTTTTGCCATGAAAACCAACAATTTTATAAACCTTTTTTCGTGTGAAATTGCAATATACCATCGTGGCACTTTAGTTCAGTGTTTGTTAAATACATGAACTTTGAGCTATAGTAAGTTTCCTTTCCCTCTTTTTGCACATTGAATCATATGATGTCACCGACAACAATGTGGGAGGTGGTTTGCTACACTTTTACTTTTGTTTTTTTAAGCCAGCAGGTCTTTCATATTTTCAAAACAGAAACAATATTAAGGCAAATAACGAAATATAAAGTTCAATGTTCAAACACAAGACACCATCATCTGAAACTTTAATTCATAAGTAATTTGAATGATTAACTTCGATCAAACACAAATTAATAACAGATATATACCTTTTTTATCCTAAAGTTCCAGTAGACATGCACTACAAGAGCTATATTAATGAACTGTTCCTCACTAACAATATTAAAATACTCTATGAATCCAAATCTAAATCCAGATCAAAATCCTTCTCACTCCTGTTGGAGAAACCCCTCACCGACTGACCAAGTCTTCAGGGGTGTATCAGGGCCTCCTCCCTCTTGTTGGAGAAATCCCTCCCTGACTGACCAAATCTTCAGGAGTGTAGCTGTACTCAGCATGCTTGGCCAATTGCAGGTTAGTGAGATTATTTAACACATAGTTGGAGGTTTTGAATTCAGACTTACCCTTCTACACCAGTTGCTACCCAAGGCTATAAGACCCAGTCTGTTTTGCTATTTACCTATAGCTTGGGATTGAAGAGGTGGATTTATACCTTTCCTAAGCTGTTCCGCACTAACAATATAATCCAAATCCACATCTAGGGCCCTCTCACTCCTGTTGCAGGAATCCCTCCCTGACAAACCATGTCTTCTGGGAGGTACCAGAGCCTTCTTACTCTTGTTGGAGGAACATTTCCTTGATTAACTATGTCTTCAGGGGTGTAGCCATACTCACCACGTTTGGCCAACTGCATTTTGGTGAGTCTGTTGAACCCATATTTGGAGGTTTTGAATTCAGATTTGTTCTTCTCCTAAACTGGTTGCCAGCCAAGGCTATAGCACCTAGTCTGTCCTGATATTTATGTATTTACATTAAAAAATCTACCTCTGATTGGGACATACTCTATTGTTGAGACACGAATGTATGCACATATATACACTGTAAAATATTATATAAGTTGGGTTTGAAAATGCAAACCTATATATATATATATATATATATATATATATATATATATATATATATATATATATATATAGAGAGAGAGAGAGAGAGAGAGAGAGAGATCAGCACATTTACTTAAAGTACACATACATTTACATTTGAACATGCCTTGTAGTTAAAATATTTATGTGTTTCCTCTGACTACCAGTGGTCAGTATTCAAATGTAGGGATTTCATCTGTTGGCTTTGCATACAAGCCAGATTTATCTGTTTGGAAATTTGACTTATATGCAATCTTCTTTCTCTTATTTTCTTCTCATTTGACCTTGTGCCAACATAAACCAATCTGAAATAAACTAATATGTTTTCTGTATCATTTTTAAAGCAATCCAAATCCAGGGTCTTCTCACACCTGGTGAAGGAACCCCTCCCTGACTGACCATGTCTTCAGAAATGTAGCCATACTTACCACACTTGGATAATTGCAGGTTGATGAGTCTATTTATCTCATAATTGGAGGTTTTGAATTCAGAGTTGTACTTCTCCTCAGTTGGTTGCTACCCAAGGCTAAAGGTCCCAGTCTGTCCTGTTATTTACCCATAGCAGGGGGTGGGGGGAGACAAAATGGATTTATGCCTCTCCCAGTGTTATAAACCTAATTCAAATAAAGACTAAAAAATTTTTAAGCTATTTGCATCCGACAAAGCAACCAGACATTAATAAAAATAACTATAGTTTTCAACCCAGTATTCATTGATGTACTTTTTTTCATAATCAAATTCACTCCATGCAAAGCAGTAAAGTCACTAAGATACAAGGGGTCACTGGGTGTGAAAGAAGCAGAAAACAGAAACATTATTAAGGAGCGAGAAGAGTAATGAAGACAATGGAAGATAATGCTTGATGACATTGCATTTAAATTTTTTAAATATCAAAGTTGGCTGGAAAGCATGGAGCTGAAAGAGTCTTCAACAAGCAAGACATGTGAAAAAAGAAACTATTAGTATAGAAATTAAGGTTACATCTAGCCATTTCCACTGTATATTGATGAGAACTTGTTGCCAATGTAGTACTGTGCTTAAATTCATAAAATCTAGGTACCATAGTGAATTGCTCATCTGAACAATTATCATAAAAATATTTCTAGAAAAGGCACAGGAAACAACTTGATAGTGGTGGGAATGTAAGTGAATCTGAGATGTCAGGTTAAGATCAATAATACTGCTGATTATTCTTTCTATTTTATCAAGAATCTCCTAAATATATAGCAGGAGTACTGGACCATATGTGGCAGCAATATCCAAGGCATGGACAAATGTAAGACTTATATGTATGTAAGATGGATTCTGGAGAAAAATTGTTTTGCCCAACACAGTGAACCAACTTTCTTAACAGTAGAACTAGCAATGGATTCAATATAGTCTTTCCACTTCATATCGGCCAAGAATGTTAGCCCAAGAAAGTGGAGCTGATGCTAACCTCTCTCCTGGCGGTTAGCATCAGCCACACTGATGGAAGGCAGAAAGTGGTTTCCCAGATGATTAATAGAAAGCATTTTTGTTTTGGAGGCCTTAAAATTAACAAACCAGTCTTTGCCCCAGTTAACAACAGACTATAGGTTATTTTTGAGATCAGCCATCAATTTGACATTCTCAGACTTTAGTAAAACAGGAATAAATGGTTGCGTCATCAGAATAGATACCAAGTTGAGAGTTGATGCATATAAAACATGCACATCATTGCATGTGACAGATGTATGTTTCTGTTGCACATAGTTTATATAATTTTCTGTTTCAATTTGTAACAAAACTTTAAAAATAAATGAGCCACTTAAAACACTTCTGGTTTCTATTCCTTCATTTTCCTCATTAAAGAAAAATATATGCTCTCTAGCAGGATTAAAGGCACATCATGTTTAAGAATGGTCACCCTCTGCCCTGGGAAATGCAGGTTCAATTCCTGCTGGAGAGTGCATATTTTCTTTATCATCCTTCAAATCTACCATTCCTCCTTGTATTGAATGTATAGCTGTCTATTCATATTTGAGGATACCTGTCTACTAGGGTGGCTAGCCAATCCCTATTGCAGACGCTTGCTCATGCATTTGTGTTTATTCAACACACACAGAGCCCACCTATGGTTTATACTGCAACTATACTAAGCAGACCTTAATTACAGTTTCTGGGAAAGAGACACGATGACTTGTGACTTTGTGCTAGCACAGCTGTCGACAGTCCCCAAAAGGTTCTGTTTATCCAATTTCACTCACAAGGCTTGGGTCAACCCGTGGTATGGTTTTCAGGCACTTTCCAAAGGTGCCGCACACTGGGAACAACCCCTCCACTCTGATAACATCAGGAAGTCTTCTTCTTGACAAATCGACCATGGTGAGATTTGAACACAGGTCTCATGGTCAGAATGCAAATGTTCTAACCACTTGGCCACTTTCCCATTTTGCATTGTTGCCATATATGGTGCCCACACTGTTCATGGGATCCTCAACAAAATCCAGAGACAGATATGCAATGTGATAGTTCCTGATCTGGCATCTTGTTTCCAGTCACATTCTCACAGACATGATGTGGCTTCCCTCTGTCTTTTCTACAAATATTTTCATGGCAACTGCTCTGGCAAACTACTTTCACTGATGCCCGACTGCATGAATTTAAGCGTTCTACTAGTTTTCCATTCTTTCACTGTCGAAACAGTTAAATATAATTGCCTCTTCTACTCTAACAGTTTTTTCTCTCATACTTCCTGACAGTGGAACTCCCTTCCTCTTATTTGCTTCCCTGATAGCTATAATCTTCAAATATTCAAATGTAATGTCAATTGACATCTTTTGATGCCTTGATCCTGATCCTCGTCCTTCTATATATCCTTTCTTCAAACACTCCTCTTTACTCTTGCCTCACTCTCTGTAACTCCTTGCATGCTAGTGGCACTCCTGCCCTGCTTGGAGTGAAATGCTTAAAAGAAAAAAAAAATTCTCAAATATTCAGCTTGGTAGACAAAAATAAATATAACATACCATAAATAAATGGAACAACTATTCAAATATGAGTATCCATTAAAAACAACATTTAAAGTTATCAAAATCTGTTTGATTTATAAATAAAAATCCATTACTTTTTTAGAAAATTTCTTTATGTTTAGATATGAAATTGAGCAAATGTGAAAATTGTAAGAAATTTATAATAAGGATTTTGCTTAAAGATATTCTTCAGACTTTGCTTGATTGGCAAAGCTGCTCTGTGACCGAGTTGGTAAAAGCACATCAGATCTAATGGCAGTTTCCCTCTGCCCAGGATGCAGGTTGGAATCCTGCTGGAAAATGCAGGTTTTTCTTTAATAAGATTTCTGGGATATCCAGGCTGGTAGTTTAAATTAAGATTAAATAAATATGTTGTTTAATAAATAAATGGAGCATCCACTCAAATATGATTATCCACTAAAAATAACATGTAAAGAAAGTGATTATATATATACATGTGTGCGTGTGTGTGTGTGTTTTGAACAATAAAAAAATGAAAATTTCAGGCACACTAAGTTGTATATTAATATTTTTTTGCTTTATTATCTCAATTAGGTTTCTCAACTAGTTTCGGACAGCACTGCTATCATCAGGAGGAAAAAATCCCTACTTGTTAGTAGCAGTGAACTACAGGAGTGAATGACTGTCTCTGAAGAAAGTGAACTTTATCCATAGTTTTCATTTCTTTTTTATCATTAATTTTGGTTAGTCCTTGTGTTGGTGAAATGGCCTCTTTCAAGTTGTTTTTAAGATAAAGGATAGGAGATTCCTGACTGCCACCTTGGTCATTTTGACAGTTTTATTGGTTGCTAGGAATGGGATGTGAATGTTATGTGTATGTTATCTTTTAGTTTTTTGGGAGTGTGTGTGTGATGTGTGTGTATAAGTGTGAGACCTCAACACCTCTACAAGCATATCTTTCTTGTGTGGGTGAAAAATGTAGGTAGGGCTTGATTTATGGGGTTATATATTAATTCTATCTGCATTGTTAAATTTATGGTTAAGACCATCTGGACAAAGTGTTTTGTGATGCAAAATCCATTTGTCTTCATGTTCCTCTAGTATTTTTCCAAGGTCATCTTTTCTGTCTATTTCTACTTTTTCAATTATAGTGAATTTGGCATGGCTTTTGAAATCATGTTTTTCTCAGCAGAAATGTTGTTCTACTGGTAATAAGCTTTTGTGGAGAGACAACTTGATCTGATTCCAATAATTATTAATTCTCTAGTGAAAGGGCCATTCAGATTTTCCCACATATTTTTCCTGGCCATAGTATGCATTTTAATAGTTAAATTATGTTATGACTTTTACAGTTACACTTGTTGTGGTAGATTTTGAAAGTAAATTTAGTGACTGAGCTAGTGAACAAATTTGTGTCTGTATATATATATATATATATATATAATTATTTATTTAAAAACATTTATAACATAAATATGTTATAAAATCACTACAAAAATAGCCATTTTGTTTCAACACTCTCAGTGTCTTATCAAGTGATGATGTTGAATGTAAAATAAATGGTTTTAAAAGTTCTGAATTAATTAACAATCCTTCACAAGGGGAAAACGTTGTTACAAAAGCTAGATGGACCAATCAAAATACAAGTATAGGAAAATTCAAAAAGCTTGACAATGAAGTCATGTTATAATAGCTATTCAAATATTTTAAAATATGGGTAGTATTAAAAAAGAATTTATTCTAACCAATAATTACTAAATTATATGATAAAATTTAATATTAAAATTAAAAACTGCTAATTTCAAGATCAAAATCTAATCGTTATTAAGTTTTCAACTATAAAATTACTGAGGAGAAAAGAAGAAATATATATGTTATTCAATTTATTTCTTCATTGAAGTTACTTTAGCGAATTTTATATCCGGTCTTTTGACAATGTATCCATTTTAATCCTAAGAGTGTGTGAATGGGGTCCTAAACTCACGCGTAAAACAAACGCAATCAGATTATAATATATAAGCACCAAGACATATTTAAATATATATACACACACAAAAAAGGAGACGAGACAGAGAACATCACCACGATCGTATAAAAAAAAAGGAGAAGGGTGGGGGTAGGGAAAGAAACCAACGCACACGTACATACATACACTATTAAAAGTGAATGCACTTTCATACACATAGACACTTATAAATACATGCACACACATCCACAGACATTGACCCAGACAATCGGATGCAACAACCAATAAATATTTAAGATTGAAAGTGTCATGATATAAATGCTCAGCACTTACTGAAATATAACTTAAGCGAGCAAATATACAGAGATAAAAATGATTTAAAAAAATATAATATTATTTAATATATTAAAATAGTGTATGTAAATATAAAATCGGACGTCAAAGTCAACACCCATAGGTAACTTCGATGTCCACCTCACACACATATATATATATATATATA
>CAHIKZ030005534.1:70000-160000 GCA_903632075.3 Acanthosepion pharaonis
GAACATGTCATTTTCATTTATGATTTCATCATAACAGATTTCATAACATCATAACTGTTAACCTTAATGATTTGATCATTTAAGTTAACAGTAGAATTTGTGATTTCATCACAATTCTACTCTTAAACTTAGAGAGTAATTATACATTCTTATTGCTCATAGAGTCCAATAGTGTTATAAATATCTTGGAGAATTCCAGTAAGATATTTTTAATCATTTCTAAGATTAAACAATTCAGAGCTTAGGCTAATATTTGAACAATTTTGCTGTTACACCCTATATATAAATTTACCTTGAGCACTGTTTTATAAAACTAAAAAAATAAAATTAAAAAAAAAATAACAAAAACACCGGATTATATATCTTACTCTTCTTTCTTATATATATATATATATATATATATATATATATATATATATATATATATATATCTCAAACAGAGAGACACAGAGTAATAGAGATTGTGAATATGAAAATCAACACATCATGGTGACTGCCAGTTTCATACTTGAAGTGATCTTCAGATCATGTGTCATTACTCCTGGGGTAGGCTCTCTATATAGGCCACTGTTAATTATAGGAAGTGTAAAATGGGATTAGTCCTTATTCTTGTTTAGAACTATGTTTACATTTATTAGCTTTAACTGGTTTATTTTTATTTGTCATTTTCTATAATTATAAATTTTGGTATTTGAACTAAAGTTTAATTAGATTTAGATTACAAGATATTATTTAATCTTTTACATCATGATGGAATTTGTTTTCATATCTGCATTTGGAAATGAACACTGTTTCTTCAAGAGTTTATATTGTCCTGGAAAAGTGTTTATTAATATTTTTCTTGTAAGCAAAGGTTACAACATTTGGGGGTATTGTATAATAGTGATGTTTTCTGATGTGTTTTTGGTTTCTGTTTTGAGTTTCTTTATAGATTTTGAGATGGTTGTGTGATTTGCATATTCTTTGTTGTTAAATTATATTTTTTTTGAGTATATTCTATTTTCAGGGACCTTCTGTTATTCCTGTATATATTTTTTTCATGGGTTTTCTTTGGATCTTACAGCAGCTTGGTATATTACATCATTTTGTAAGCAATTACCATTTAGTGGGTAATTGTACTTTGCGGAGGTAGGAAATTTGGGGTGGGGGGTTGTGGTGTTACTTTTTTACTATTATTCACCCAATACAAGGCCCAAGAGCCACTTCAGATATACAGTAACAAATAAGGTTAGTATAAGGAGGTACAAGGAGGGAACAAGAGCATCATGTTATGATATGTAGGACAGATAACAATTGACCCTAGACTTGAAGGGGTTATGGTTGTAGTGTTTGTAAAAGCATCCTCTCAGGTGTGTGTTCTACAATGCAACAATTCTTAGGATGAAAATGTCTGAGTGAAATTTCCTCCTTACTAATGGAATAAAATTGGAATGAAGATATATTTAATTCCGTGTATATAGCATAGTAGATACTACCAGTGAAGCCTAGACTGCTAGAACCTAGGAACAGAGTTTACCTGGACATCTGCCATAAAAATAGTGAGTACAGATGCAAGAAGCTAGCAGCATTTTATATGTGGGACAGGGTTTGTAGGGTAGTAAATATTCATGCAAATACTTTTTGAGATGTTAAGGCAGTTGATTTTTGTCGATGGGTCATGTTTTTGGTGCAGATATTGGTAAATTTTAGAGTATTTCTGATGAATATTTTATGCAGTTTGCTTAAATTTGGGAAGATGTAGATGAGATTTATGAATATTTCATCTGAATCTGTTTAAAGCTTATGATTGGTCAATAAAGTCAACAATGTTTTAATTTGGTTGGCTTAAAAATGTTGTCATGTTGTTTGGTGCAATTCAGGCTTTTTTTCATGTCAAAAATTAATTAACTGCCTGGAGCCAAAAGTTATTCCAGTTGTAGTAAATTTTTTTGGCCTTCACTTCAATGGCCTTGTAGGCGCCAACAGTTTGACTTCCAGATGTCTTGTAATCAGTCGTATAGTAGTCCCAACAATCCTAACAGTGAAGACGCCAAACAGAAATAACAGTCACAAGCCGCACCTTTTTTGGATGAGGTGTATTACAAGACTGAAGACATACATATAACATGGCTAACAAGTTGGATAAATTTTTAGTTGAGAATAAATTTTGGTAGCATGCAGTAAAAAAAAAACAAATTTGAAATAAACAAAAATATGGTAGAATAATATTTTTTTAAATTTTTTTTTTTTAATTTAATTTGATTGATATAAAAATTTACTAGATGCTGCATAAACATGACCTTATACCAGACATGGCATGGTTTCAATAATTCATATATGAATTTTTAGTTGGCAGTTTTGTCAGCTTCCTACAGAAGCACAAATTTAAAATATACTAAGACAGGATTACAGAATATGATGATAGAGTTTTTGGGGGTTTTTTAATCACACATACATAACATCGGAACAATATAGTTGAAATTTCTAGGGTACATAATGAGGAAAGAAGGTTTGGAAAATTTGACACACACAGGATATATTGAAAGCAATAGGGATAGAGGAAAACTGTGTATAACCAACCTAACAACCTTGTATAAATGGTTGGCAGAACAGGGATAAGGAAATATAGCAAAAAGATGATAAAATTTTAGAAAAATGGAAACAAAAAGGAAACTTATACTTAATATCAGGAAGAGACAGTTGAAATTTCTATGGTACATAAGGAAAGAGGGCTTGGGAAATCTGATACTCACAGGACAGATAAAGGGAAAGAGGAAATCAGCACATAACATACTTGATGGGCTTCAGCAAATGAATAGAAGAACAGGGTTTGAGAGAAATAACAAATAAGACAAAACTTAGTAAGAGCTACAAGGGACAGGAAGATGTGGTGGGCCATGATTGCCTTTGTCCTGACGGCACATAAAAATAGGAAGATTTTCATTCAAGCAGGTTTCATTGAATAATATAGACATATTAAGTTTATTTATTTTTATAATAGACTTTTCTAGTTCCTTAATTATTTTCATGACGTTAAGTTGGAATGCATCAGTGAATGTGCCATAGTTCTTATTAAGCCAATTACTTTCAATCTGCTTCGAGATCATACTCAGGGGTGAATTGCAAAGACAAACTTAATGTAATTGTTATCATTGTGATGCTGATTTTAGGAAAAATAACAAAAAAATAAAATTTATTAAGAATACAAAGTACAGGAATTTGTGGAGAGCCATAATCGTCTTATGTCCTGAGGGGACATGGCACATAGAAAAAATTTGAGAAACTATATAATGATATAAAAAATAAATCTTACATAACCTTGTGCCAGATATGAAATGGTTCCAATAATTCAAACATGCCATAAAAGGATCTGTTTATATGGAGATGATATAAGGTTGGGTTCCTCATTAAATTATATTGTGGAAAATAATTGATGCTATTAAAGTAAATAATGAATTTACTGACCCTTTACATTTGGCCTTTTGAACTGCATTTTCTTTCGTTGCAGTTGAACACAGAACAGAATGATGGACAAAACTAAAATAAACTATATTTTATGAATAGGGTTTAATAAACTGTTCATATATGCAGCAAATACAAAGTGTTATTAAAATAAATATTTTTGTTTATATTATTTACAAAGAGAACCATATCATAATTTTTTTTATTTCTTGCATATTTTTCAGAATAAATCAAACATCAGTCTTGTGATATGTCTTCTTCCTTTTTAATGAAGAGAGGGAAGTAAAACCAACATAATATATAGAACTAATTCTCATTAAATCCTAAATTCGATAAAATAAAAAAAATATATCAAGAAATCTGAATTTTATTCAATACAAATGCTTCAAGCAATTTAAAGGCCATTGTCCGTTAAAATTTATCAAGGCCTCTGCAACTCTTTATTATTATTATGAAGATTTTATTTATTTTCTCTTCAAGACAAACAAACATAATTGCAATCTGTCTCCTCAACACAAATTGAACTCTGAAATTCTTATTCTTCTTCCATGTGCCACGTTCATTCAAGACATTAGCGATCATACGCCCTTGCTGATTCTTCTTTGGATTTTATCAAGGAGTTCAAGGTAAACAGTAGAGACCATATATGGCAGCAATATTCTAAGCATGGATGAATGGTAAACTTATAGATAAGTAAGATAGATTCTGGAGAAAAAAAAATGTCTAGCATAAGACAGTGAACCAACTTTTTTAGCAGCTGAACTAAAAATGGATTCAATATAGTCTTACCACTTCATGTTAGCTGAGGATATATACAGGATTGAAAGACAGTATTCTAATAGATTGGTCCAGAAATTGACAAGTACAAGCCCTGTTAATAATATAACAATAATAATATAGTTGCTACTGTTTGAGTAATCAAACCTACATTCACATACATCCTTGTGCAAATTAATTGAAACAAAACAAAGAATTCTGTTATTATTTACTTTTTTTCATATTTTTCCAAAGAAACATATACACTGTGCGCATGTTAATACTTCGTACGTCCATTCTACGAAGCTGTTCCTTGCAGACTGACCACTGATTCTTGATTGGAGAATTCCTAAGCCAGTAAATAGTACTTTGATTTGCTCATTGGTAATGCTTGCCAGTGTGTTTGTGCAGTGCTACAATTTTCATACACTTCCTTGGAGTAATATCCATTGCAGACAATGGCCATAGGACAACTAATCAACAGTCGAGACAATAATGTCTGGGCATGATTAAAATCTGATGCAATCACAGATGACGCAATATTTTTCAATGCGAAACAAATTTCATCATACACCCAGAAAATAGATTCATATTACTGCACACCACTGCAAATGACCTAATCTGAGGAAAAAATAGAAATTGATTGCACACTATCACTCCAGTGGGTGTAAAACTGACCGTATGATGAAAGAAAGGAAACTAAAGCAGTTGTTTCAATTAATTTGCACAAGGGTGTAACTCTCCACATTTTTTATCCTTTGTAGTTCTTAATAAGTTTTGTCTTTTTGTTGTCTCACCTAAGCTCTCTTCTTCCAACCTTTACACAATCTTATTCTTCTTGTATGTGAGATGTCCCTTCAGGACATTAACAGTCATGGCTCTCCACAATTTCCTGTCCTTTGTAGATCTTAATAAGTTTTGTCTTTTTGTTGTCTCCCCTAAGCTCTCTTCTGACAACTATTTACACAAGCTCATTCATCTTCTATGTGACGTGTCCCTTCAGGACATTAATGATCATGGCTCTTCACTATTTCCTGTCATTTTAGCCCTTAATAAATTTTCTGTCATCTGTTCCACCATCCATTTACTCAAGCTCAGTAAGTAAGTTATGCATTGTTTTCTTTATGTCTTCTTCTTGCCTTCAATCTGTCTTGTGAATATCAAGGTTTTTTAGTGGAATTAATACCAGATCAATCACTATCATATTCATAATATGAGCAATCATAAAGTTATATAATAAAATCTTATTCTTCTAATAAGTTATGATATTGCATAAGAGTTCAGTACTTTTTTCTGTCCATGATAGAGCTCAAAAGTATCTATGCAGCCTTGTGGGTGATGAATTATTTTCCATTCTATAATCCATTTTCCACCAACAAATATTGTCAGCCTCTTGCTAATCTATTGCTATTAACAACTAAGATGAAGATGCTGGTCTGAGTAGAAAGACATAATAATGATAATTCCTCATATCAGAGATTCTGGCAAACATTGTGAGTATAACAATCAAGATGAGGATGCTGGTCTAAATAGAAAGGCATATAATAATGATAATTTCTCATCTCAAAGCTCCTGGGAAACATTGTGACTTTCACAACCAAGATGAGGATGCTGGTCAGAATAGAAAGTCGTATAATAATAAGGTTAATTCCACATATCAAATATTTTGACAAAAGACTATTACATGTATTCACAAAAAAACTGGCTGATAGAAATTTAACAGCTATTGAATTTTATTTTTTTGTAATTTTTGGTTCAATTATCCTCTTTTTATTTATTAAGCTTAAAATGGTTATTATTCTCCCAAGCCATTGAATTTTTTTTCTCCACCATGACATCGTAAACCTGTTCTCCAACTTTGTTGCTGACAATTCATTTTTCTATATTCAGTATTCCAGTAAAAATAGATGTTGACGGCATTAAACAATTTTTTTTTTTCATTTTATCCGTCCAGAATTTTGAATTAGGCAATTTGAAATCTAAAATGCTTAGCAAGAACTTCTGTTGTAAAATATCTTTTCCACGACCTTGAACAAAATGCCGAAAAAAAATATTTACAATATAAGTTAAGGTAAAAAAAAAAAGACAAATCATTTTTCAGAAATATAAAAAAAGGCAGAATGATTAATTAATAACATTTACTTTGACTTAATTTCCAAAACAAAATACTCCTCGTAATTTAATCTGAATTTTACCTAAGGGCATCAAAAACCCTAAGTCATTATTTTAAAGACCAAAATTGTATTTAAACATTTCTTTCCCAACTTTCTTTATTTTCTTGTTTCTTCTTAAAGCAATGGATTCCATTTACATTCATTTCTGTTCATTATGTTGTTCATTTGTGTTTTTTCATTCTCTTCCTCTTAGCCTTCAACATTTCATTCAACAATTCTCCTTCATTAAAATCCAAAACCAACAAATGTTGATTATTTTCTTATTTTCTTTTATATCTCTTCTTCATTCTGGTTGAAATTACTTCTTTTCTTTTTCAACAACATCCTCACACCAACCCTATTAAGTAGGCTATTTTCACTGTTTTCTGGAGGCTTTTCTGCTTTAATTTCACTCAGGTTAAGGTTCTAATTCTTCTCGTTTTTTTCTTTTCCTTTTTTCTTACTTAACCAAATTTAAGCACAACATTTTTTTTTATTGTCAAGTAGCTGCATTGGCTGGGGTTTTGTTTGCCACAAAATGCTTGAAAATAATTTACCAGAATTTCATTCATTTGGAACTTAAAAGAAAAAAAATAAGAGAACTTTTAAAAATAAACCATTTTTTTTTTTTAACCTATAAATACAAAACTATATTTTCATTTTTTTATACTAAGGAAAAAATCTACAGTAAATCTCCCACAGAAAATGAAGAAACATATTTAATACTTTCTTAAGTTCATAATATCTACCTCCTTAATTACATTCATATATCAGGTGTGTGTACCAAAATAAAAAAGAAATTAAATAAAGTTTCATACTCTTTAGAATATCAAATGAGTAACGGTGTAATAAAATTAAATAACGACACAAGCCTCCCTGTCAGTGTATTTCCTTTGTTTCCATCCTCACTTGTCTCTCGCCGACATTTTTCCATTCATGTCTGGCTTTGTTACTTACAACCTTTCCTTTCTTTTCTTTCCATCTCTTGCCCCTTTTTATTTGCTTCTCTTTTCCTTTTTCTCCAGCTTTCCTTCTCTTTTCCTTTTTCTCTACCTTTCCTTTCATCTCTTGCCTCTGTATATATGTGTGTAAAAATTTTGATATAATTAAAAATATATCCATAAAAGGACAATATAAATAATGACAGAAGGAATTATTGGATATTACTTAGTGTCTTCAATAGATTAATTTTACTACTTAAGGATGATCTGAATAATTCACCAGTTGTCAGACGTATAGCATTATCCATATCAGATTGGTGGATTATTGGACTATCTACTCATGATTTGTTAACATTATTGTTTATACAAAAGATGGGTAAGTCTTTTCTCCTCATTTAGGTTGTTTAAATCTTTGTACTACAATTGGTGACATGAAAATATAGTTTTCTATCCTGTCTACATTTTTGAGAGAGCTGTCTATATATTTTCCTACCTTCCAATATAAAGTCTGCTTCATGCTTCAAAAAATAAAAATATTAAATAAAGCTTTACTGACTTTTAAAAAAATCAAAGGATGAAAGGAGTAATAAAAAAGTAAACCAGTCTATCTCTCTTTTTCTTTCATCAACCACAAATTTTCTCTTTTCTTTTGCCCATTTTTCTCTAAATTTCTAACATACCCTCTACTTTTCTTCTCTTTTGTCACAATCTCTTGTCCTTTTCACTCATTTTTCTCTAGCATTCTTATTGACTATATACCTTCCCCTCTTTTGTATCCATCTCTTACTCATTTTTATTTGCTTCTCTTTTTCTCTTTCTCACTTACCCTCTACCTTTCTCTTGTTCCCATCTCTTGTCCTTTTATATATGTTTGCATGTGTGTGTAAAAATTTCAATATAACTAAAAATATATCTGTAAAAGGACAATATAAATAAAGACAAAAGTAATTAGCATCCTCCATAGTTTACCTTGACTTTCACTTAGAGTAATTAGACAGTATTAATTACATTTACTGGCCTGAATGTTCAAGAAATTTTATAGAAAATTTACGTTCTCTGACAGGAATTGAACCCGTGTTCTACATGGAAACCATCATATAACCTTACATGTTGTTTAATCATTCAGCCATAGAGAACTTTCCAGTTAGAAAAGTTCAAATTACTGCTTATAAACACACAACTTCAACGATCTTTCTCGATAGCTCATTTCTGCTCTGAAACATAATCTAACAATGAGAATATATTAGCTGAAATGGATTAAATCTGATAAATATTTTAATATATTTTCTGTTTATATGTTGTTTTTATGGAGACAATTTATTTGGACTTTGCTAACTGGAATGTTCTCTGTGGCTGAATTGTTAAACAACATATAAAGATATATGATGGTTTCTGTATGTATAACATAATATAACTTCTATATAAAAAAAAAAAATTAATTTAGAATAAAACATTTACAACTGGAAGAATAATCTACAGCTGCAAAATAATGAAAGGCAAAATTTCAAGAACGTGTGCATGTAAAAGAAAGTTAAATTCATGACTATGCCTGTGAACAAAACAGAAAAAAGTGGATTAAGAAAGACATAGAAAAAAATTGAAAAAATTGGAAATACCATTTAAAACCACTACCCCAGATGACTGGAAATTTTACTAAGAAACATCCATGTTGGGATAAATATTGATATTTAAAAAGTTTAGTAATCATATATATATATATATATATATATATATATATAAAACTGAAAAAAATTGGAAATACTGTTTAAAATCACTACCCCAGATGACTGGAAATTTTAGTAAGAAACATCAATGTTGGGATAAAAATTGATATTTAAAAAGTTTAGTAATCTTATCATATATACATCTCTCTCTCTCTCTCTATATATATATATATATATATATATATATATATATATATATATATATATATATTATTTATATTGTTTCACATTTTTTTTTTTTGATGTATATTTTTCTTCTCAAATAAATGGAAAAAAGGAAGTGGTGTTTCACATACACCTTGCCTACAAGCAGGATTGTTCATAACCATTTTCGATTCTCACCTGTCAAAGTGCAGTTGAAATGCACTGAAACCAAGTTTCATCATTGTAGTGAGTAAAATGTCTATATGATAAAATTATAATAAATAAATAATTATTGCACTACTATCGGTATCAAACCCTCTTTTGGATTAATGCTGTGAACATTGGAATTTATATATTACTTTCATTCTCATCGCAGCTGGTATATATATATATATATATATATATATGATGGGGCACATTTCAAAATTTTGAAACTACCTGCATCTCTTTGTTTCATGCATATATATATATATATATATATATATATATATATATATATATATATATATATATATATATATATATATATGTATGTATGTATATGTATGTATATATATATATGTATGTATGTGAAAATATATAGAAAATAGGAAAGAAGTTGTTAGGTAAATAATCCAGAGTTCTTTAGTATTTTTGCTATTATTTTTAAAAAAACGGTGCTCGATACAAAAGTAGAGCCTAAATATAATTATATATTTAAAAATATGATTCCATCGCTACATAAGAATACTCATGTTTCAAAACAAGAGCTGAAAACTTCAATATAATTATCTGAATTAAATTGATTTAAAGTACCAAGCTCTGTTCCATCTTCAAGCAAATTTTTTTTCACTTGAAGATGAAACAGAGCTTGGTACTTTAATTCAATTTAATTCAAATAATTATATTGAAGTTTTCGGCTCTTGTTTTGAAACATGAAAACTCTTATGTAGTGATGGAATCATATTTTATATATATATATAGGGAGAGATTTAATTTACATACATATTGAATATTTTTCATTGAAGTGCCTCAGATCATATCCTCTAAAGAATGACCATTGCCTCAAATGATTTTTCTTCCTTGTCTTTCTGTTTGCCTTGAGAGAAATCAAATTGTATCCATGTATCTGAATTGTCAATATACACATCACTTATTTACAGTAAAGATCTTTCTCTTTCCACTGCAAAAAGCACCCCCACTACACACACACACACACACACATGGAAGCCTTAGTCAAGACATAAGAAAATATCTAGTAGCCTCCATCTGCCCATTATCAGCAACAATCATTAGTGAACCATTTATTGATTATGTAACTAAACTGGCAGTTACAAAATATCGAATGTCTACTGGGCATGTATTTTGGGCAGCAGAGTGACTTGTGTTATCTTGGTTCTGTCTGAACTGTTGGGAAATTTGCGGTGCAAGTAGGTATGTCGACTTCATTTGACTCTCTTATTGCAGGGTCAGTGAGTTCAATATCTCAGTAAAGACAGCAGAAGCTTATTTTATGGTCGATGCTTTTCTAGCTGAAAACATAGATAAGGCAATTCTGGTATTAGACGCCAGACATTCTCAGAAAATCAGAGAATCTGTTTCATTTTGTCATACTCTGCTTCCAATTAGGTCTCTTTTTACTTCACACCACATGTCGACCATATGTGAATGCTAAGAAAACAAAAATAAAAAGGAAGAATTTGCTCTCTACGCACCTGTCTTATAAAAAAAAATCCCCTGAAAAAATATCAAATAAAGTTTAAAAGTAGCCAATTACAAACGTTGCTGCCAAAGAAAAACATGAAAAAATGATGAGTCATGATCCACCCTATCTGCTTTTAAGAACACCGCTCATAACACTAAAAGACTCATGGCAAACAGGCAATCTGTCATTGCCATTACTAGTGATCTTAGTCAACTGACCGAACACACACATCAACTCCAGGCTCTACCAACTCTACACTTTGACAAAGTTGCTTCCTTTGCTCACAAAAAGATATTCTGCTTGCAACCTCTGTATCAACAATACAAAGAATTTTATATTAACAATTCTTGCTTTTTTTTCGTTTTGCCTCATTGAGAGTACTTTTCTTCATTTGTTCTCTCATGCTATTATACATGTATGTAACAATTTCTGTCTATATTTATGAGATGAGGTATTATAACTATTTATACTATTTACATTGTTTGAAATGTTGTCCTCATCTTCATTGTCATAATCACAACATTTCAGCTGGTTTGGTTTGAAATTCCAATGTGTATCACCTGAAGAAAGTTGGAACATACAATGGCCAAAACACCATGAATATGGTCAATAAAGATTAGAATAATACACTGAACAATCTAAGTAATGTAAATAATGTAACAATTTGTTATTACTTCATGTTAACAGAATGAAATACAAAATACAAACATTATTTAGTCAGACTAATATCCCCATCTTTGTTCCAGGTGCTTGTCAATCTAAGTAATGGTTAGAAAATTTCAAATTAATCTATAGATGTAGATTGTTCTCATTCTGCTGCCAATTTTTAAAGATATTGCATATTGTTCTTTTTTTTTTCTACTGCTTAGTTATTGCTTGCCTTGTTTCCCCTATATCAAAGTCCACACTATCTGTTCTGGTTTGGTTTGTTTTACAGCATATCAACTTGAATGGGTTATTTAATGCCAACAAGATTTTTATTGCTGGTAATATTTTTTACAAAAATGTTTTGCAGCTAATATTTTTTTTTTTTTTTTAAATGGATTGCTGGTAATAATTTTTTTCCTTCAAAAATTCATTTTTGGTAATATTTTTTTTTCATTCAAAAATTCATTCTTGGTAATATTTTTTTTTTCATTCAAAAATTCATTCTTGGTAATATTTTTTTTTTCATTCAAAAATTCATTCTTGGTAATATTTTTTTTTTCATTCAAAAATTCATTCTTGGTAATATTTTTTTTTTCATTCAAAAATTCATTCTTGGTAATATTTTTTTTTTCATTCAAAAATTCATTCTTGGTAATATTTTTTTTCATTCAAAATTCATTCTTGGTAATTTTTTTTTCATTCAAAATTCATTCTTGGTAATATTTTTTTTTTCATTCAAAAATTCATTCTTGGTAATATTTTTTTTTCATTCAAAATTCATTCTTGGTAATTTTTTTTCATTCAAAAATTCATTCTTGGTAATTTTTTTTTTTCATTCAAAAATTCATTCTTGGTAATATTTTTTTTTTCATTCAAAAATTCATTCTTGGTAATATTTTTTTTTTCATTCAAAAATTCATTCTTGGTAATATTTTTTTTTTCATTCAAAAATTCATTCTTGGTAATATTTTTTTTTTCATTCAAAAATTCATAGCTGGTAATATTTTTTTTTTCATTCAAAAATTCATAGCTGGTAATACTTTTTTCCCTTCAAAATTTCATTGCTTGCAATAATTATTTTACAAAAATGTATTGATGATATTAACACCTATTTTTACACTTTCATAGTGCTTTGACCCCAGTTCAGGGGTTAATTGTTTGTCCATAGCTGGAACCTTAATAGGTGCTACAACCCTCGGTCAGGGTGGACCTAGAAACATCAGCAATTAAGAGGTGGTTCCATGATCCTCAAAACCTCCTTATCAGAGGCCTTCCTCTTTGATGTAGTTTATCGTATTACCCAGGATGGCATACTGTCTGTGCCCAGGATTGAATTTACAATTATTGTGATACCAAAGTTATGAATCAATGCTTTAATTTTTTCTGAATAATATCCTCATCTTTGTCGTTGCTATCCTGTTTCAGCCAATATTTTCAGAAGGTGTCTGTTTATCCAGGTAACCTGTAGGGAATTTTGAATTGAACTCTTTATTTTAGAAAAAAGTACTGAACAGTTATGTAATATCAGTCCTCTGTAAATGCAGGACAACCTCCTCACAGATGAAGAAGAGACTTGAAGCAACAGAAATTTGGTTTTACAGAAGGATGCCTTATGCATAACATCAGAAAGAGATAATAGAAATTTCTAGAGCACTTAATGAGGAAAGTGGACTTGGAAAATGTGATACTCACAAGACATACTGAAGATAAAAGGAACAGAGGCAAACACTGCACAATCTACATAACAAACTAGTGTGAATGGAGAGCAGAACAAGGATTAGCAGAGATAACAAAAATAAAAAATTAAGTACAAAGAACAGGAAGTTGTGAAGACCCATGATCATCATTGTCATTAAGGGACATGGCACATAGAATAAGAAAATGAAGGAAGGGAGGATTGTTCTTTTTTTCAATGTCCATATCTAGGGATATTTCATCTTGTTCTCATTTTGTAATGCTCACTCTGTTTCAACAGAGTTCAAGCCCACACTGCCTGGCCCAGGGATTGAACTCACAATTACTATCTGGCACATGGAACTAGAAGAGTCTACACCCAGTGAGCAAAATAAAGGGTTTTCGACACTCCAACCACCTGAAGAAGGCCGGAGCCTACAACGGCCAAAAGGTTGTAATAAATATGGTGACAAAGATGAGGACAATAGTCCGAATAATGTAAATAATGTCACAATTACTATATCACTATGGTGGCAGACTGATCCTCATAATCTTCACTTCATACAACTCATTTGGTATCAGTAGCATGCAGAAGGGTGGGGCAGAGCGCACAACAGCTCTAGGCATCCATATTGAGAGGGCATCCAATTAAAGAATGAGATAAAAATTTATTTATATTTAATTTGAATAAAATGTATATTTAAGGTTTCATCTGTTTTTACATATTTAAAATGTCTTCCTTTCTTACATTTCTCACTATTAAACCCTACTTGAATCTTAGAAGCATACTAAGCTGGTTTCAAGATATCATCAATTGACAGTTGAGCTAGCTAGAACTAGCTGTAAGTTCTATGCTAACAGTTTCTTTTCTCACACTTCTCGGATGTGGAACTCCCTTCCAGCTCCATGCTTTCCAACCTATTTTAATTTGCAAAAATTTAAATGTAATATCAATCATTATCTACTGCCCCCATTATTACTCTTTCCTCTTCTCATTATTAATGTTTCTGTTCCTAATTCTTCCACACACAGTAACCCCCCTTGTGTCTTAGTGGCTTTATTGCCTTGCATAAGGTGATACCAATTAAAAAAAAAAATACAATCAAGGAGTTGACTCTGGGCATTACCAAACATCATCAAACCTCTGCACATCTGTTTGGCATTACCATTTTGTCCGTAACCTTCTTTCTTAGTAAGAAGTATAAATCATAAGGATATGTAGGATAGATAAAGGTTAACTCTAGAAGCTAAGATTGAAGCAATCAAGGAAGCATCCACTTGAGAGTATATTCTGCAGTTCTAGGGTAGAAGCTGAGTGGAATTTCTGTCTAACCAATGGAATATGAAGGGAATGAAGAGGATTCAGCAGGTCATCCCTTTATGAGGACAATGTCAAGGCACAATGGCCGAGTTGCCATTAACGTCTGAGTTGGAATGACAACCATGACAGGTAATCCCTTCAATAATGTTCATCCAACTAGAATTCTGGTAATCTCTAGTTTCTAGTGAACAGCCACACATACAGCTAGCCAGTTACCTGGAAGGAAGCTCACTAATGTAGACAATGTTCCTGCACTTTTCTGATAAACAAGAAAAATATATATATATATATATATATATATATATATATATATATTAATGTATGTTTCATTAAATAATATAGACAAGTTCTGTCTATTTATTTTAAGTAAGTTCCTTTCATATTGTCTGATAAGCTTAATCGCATTATCGTTGAAAGACGAAAGAAAATCACCATATTGATACATGTTTAAATCAAATTTTTTGGCTTATATAAGCCATTATCAAAGATGACAATTTCAATAAATCAAACAACACACATACGAAACCACAATAATAGTCTGTGCTTGCTGTTTGAAAATTTCAAAGTAACAACAACCTTGTATATACAAAACGCGGAATCAAAAATTGCGTTGCAGCTCGTGCCGTCACATATGACCATGCAAGACTGAAAAACGAGAAGTATTAAGTATGGGAAGCCATTGGTATAAACCAATGGCTTCTGTTATAAATTATAGGCATTTAAGAATATTTTTGGAGATTTCATAGTTTATTTTGTTCAGGTTCCACGAAACTAAATACTAAACCCCAATGGCAAACCACTTTACATACACACATCTGGTTTTGATTTGTTAAATATTTTGAGTGTACTGGCCTTGTTTCTTAATCATGGGATCCAAAAGTTACATCAAATAGTTTATGTGCTTAATAAGAACTCTGTTGAATTTTCTGAAAGGTTGAATAAGATCCTTTATTTAAATATGATTTTACATCGAAAGAGATCAATTAGAAAAGATCCAACTCAATTCATAAGATGTTTGACATATGAGAGAGGAGTTTCAGCTATAACAGTCCAAAGAGCAATGAAAAAGAAACTTGAACATGATATCATACATGAAATAACCAAACAGATTGCACAATCAATTAACTGCAGGTTATCTGACAACTCTTCTAATGAAACTGTCTTCAACAAAGCAAAACAAAAATTATGAAACAGCCCTCAAGATAGTGAAACTCACATACACATGATATCGTATATTCTTGTCTTAGTCCTGAGGTGTGAGAAATTCCAAAATCTGAAACTTTGTCAATCCACAAGATTGATTCATTGATTTGTTTGCTATGGTTTATCAAACATTTACAAGTTATTTAAAGCCAAAAAATATTATGAGATTATAAGAATTTCTTCTTTTATTTTTTTCTTTTTAGCCGATAATGATTTAGTGATACATGTCTCATTATTTAATCCATATATAGGGGAGAAGAGGTGTATTCATACTTTTCACAAGGATATTTGCACATAAGTGAATATAACAAACACAATGGGAATTGAGACTCAGATCTCCATGCAACCCACAAGAGTCCAGCCATTACAAACCGTAATACACAACTATGTTTACCAGACAAAAAGTAGTTCCACATGATTAAATGTCTGGCAAGTATTTATCCACAAAGAAGCCTCTAAAATCTTAGCACAAAGTATCAGATCAACATCTTCCAATTTCCCCAAAATATTAGAATCATGGGACAAAAAATATTCACAAAAATTCTATTTTTCAAGGATATGTGTTTACTTTTTTGCAGATGAGGTATGGAATGGAAATTCAATAATTTGATAAAAATATTTCAGGATAAATATATCTGTGTGAAATGAAATATATCTAAGTTACACAACTGTGTAAATGATTGACATATTCCTGCCAAAAGATCCTAAGAGAGATATGTTCTTGGCAAAAGATCCTGCAAAAGATATATTCCTGCCAAAAAATCCCGAGCAAAATGCGATCATGTTAAGTGCTTGTGTGAGAAAGAAACATTCCCAATGAGAGATGCAAAGCCTCTACACAGGATGCCTTCCCAGAAAGAAAAAAAAAGTCAACATGAAATGCGTTCCCATAAAAAAAAAAAAAAAAACCACAACGGGTGCATTCCTGTCCAAAGATCTCACAAGAGGCATATTCCTGTGAAATCATCCTGAGAGAGATACATTCCCTTGAAAAGAAACTGCAAGAGGTATGTTTCTGTCAAAAAGTTTCATCATGCATTCCTATCAAAAAAATTCTAAAAAAAGATATACATTCATTTTGTTTTCAATTTCACCCCAAGCAAGGCAGTAAAGCCTCTAAGACACAAGAGGTGTGGAAGAGTTAGAAACAGAAACATCGCTAAAGAGCAAGAACAAAAGGAGAAGAATCAGAAGCATTAAAACAGAATCTTGATCAATAAACCGAGTGATAGAACTTCACCAAACAAAAGAATATTCCCCCCTCTGCTCCAGGAGAAATTTCAATGTAAATAACACCTAACAGTTAAATGCACTTTGGCAGAAATAAAGACAAGCTACTGCCACTGCTTAGAACACATCCATTATGCTGAGGAACATGAGTCTAATATCTTCAGAAATTTGTTAGCCAAGGATGATGAGTTCAATCTTCAGTCGGTCAGCATAGTTAGCAAGGAGAACAATGGATAGCGATTAATATTGCATTTAAATTTTTGCAATTTAAAGTTAGCTGGAAAGCATGGAACCAGGAGGGAGTCCACAAGCAAAAAGTGTGAAAAACAGCATAGAACTTATGGCTACAAAAGACAGCTGAAAAATCGAAGAACATGATTGGTGAGGCTTATGAAAATGATTCAGTTGGAAGCTATAGATCTCACTAAGGATTTGCAAAATTCACTAAAGTTAAATTTGACCTCGAGGACAAACCATGCAATGTTAGACTACAAAAATTGTTGACATTTTTTTTTAATCAATACGGTTGAATTATAAATATGTAAGATGGATTCTGGAGGGAAAAATTGTCTCGCGTGAAACAGGGAACCAACTTTCTTAGCAGCTGACCTTGCAATAGTTTCAAAATATTTTTTTCCACTTCATCATCATGTTCTATATGCCCAGTAGGGTCAGTTGAGCACTGTGAGAAAAAGAGCCCATGACCCAATTCACTCTGATATTCTGTAGTTGGAAGACCACTTTCTCTTAAAGAGATACTTTATGCCCTCCCCTTGTTACCAACAAAAGCCCCTTATCAAAAACAAAGTTGTCTCTTTGAGTAGGACTTCTATCTAAAGTAAATTCAAAACCCCAATTCCTGACAGACATTCAAGGGCTGATGAGGATCAGCATTGTGCCGACCTGAAATAGACTATATCCACATGAGGTAATATGGGATTTTTGCTGTGTGTATATATATATATATATATATATAGATATGAATAATGTGTGTGTGTGTGTGTGTGTGTGTGTATGTATATATATATAAATATGAATAATATGTGTGTGTATATACATATATATATATATTTATATATATATAATTTTTATATTATTTATATATGTGCAGTACTTATTGGAAAGCACTCAATATCAGTAATAGAGCTAACATTTAAACTCACATCAATGCAACTATATATATATATATATATATATATATATATATATATATATATAATTAACTGATTTAAAAATATGGTTTCATCGCTACACAGGAATTACTATGTTTCAAAAGCAGAAACCAAAAACTTCTAATTCAATTATATCAAATTAAAAGCATTAGTTCCGTTTCATCTTCAAGCGAAATTTGGAATAACCTATTTTAAAATTTACTGAGTTTTAAAAGTGCATGCATTCATAATTTTTGTTTCCAAGGATACAGAGAAATCCAATCATTTAGACAGGGGTGGTAGCGTGTTCTTTAACTATTATTGTATCAATTATGAGTGATGTTCGAAAATGGGTTAAGACTAGGTAGGGTAGGGGTCCCTTTTTCAACGAATTATGACATCCGTTCAATGCATGTTGTCTGATTTTTTATCAATGGCAAAATGTTTTTTGGCATTTTATTCATTAAATTCATACTTCCATACATACAGATGCTTTCTAAAAGGGGTGTTTGGATTAGAATATGTTGTATTGAACTACAATTTTAAATTATTATTTTTACTTTTAATTACTAATAGATTATATTTCTTTTTCAAACAAATAAATGTAATAGAATTACTTAAATTATTTAAAAATTATTATTACATATCAAATATGTATATTAGCAGCTATGCCTTTTTTTTTTTTAAATATTATTTAAGGAAAATTTTTGACAATGTCAGCAAAGAATAGCTATTTCATTTCTCTGATTCAGTAAATTTTTATTTTTTATAAACTTAGTAATATATAGATTCTCATGTATGCACAAAGGACATGGGTCATTTAATGACCTATATATTCTAGCTTTTCTTATTAACTTCCATTTTACTATAGGTGTTTTATTGGTTTCTTTTAAGTGCCAGAAATATTTCAATAGGGACATCTGATTTTGGTATTTATTTATCTTAAATGAACTTTGATGTTGATTGAATCTTTTCTTGAACTCATGGTTTGTGCAACCTATATAGACTATGTTGTCGGGATCATATTTATTACACAAATATATATATATATATATATTGTGTGTATTATGAAATGGATTAAGTCTGACAATTATTTTAATATATTGTTTATACATTATTTTTAGAGATACAAATACTTTAGTAAATGTTCTGTTTATAATAAATAGTATTGCCAACATTTACTGGCCTAAATGTCTGAGATTTTTCATAGGAAATATGCAGGAATCTAACCTGTATCCTACCCGGAACTGTCATATAGCCCAACGTGCTATACCATTTAGCTACAGAGGAAGCATCTAGTTAGCAAGGTTGAATTACTGCTTTTAAACTACAAATCTTCCATGATTTCTCTTGAACAGTATTAACAACATTACCGACCAGAACGTCTGAAAAATTTCATAGAGAATATGTGTCCTCTGACAGGAACCAATTCTGTATCCTACAAGGAACAGTCATATAGTCTGATGTGCTACACCATTTAGCAACAGTAATTTGACCTTGCTAACCAGATGCTTCTTCTGTAGCTAAATAGTATAACACGTCAGGCTATATGACAGTTCCATGTAGGATAGAGGTTCGATTCCTGTTGGAGGACACATATATTCTATGAAATTTCTCGGACAATCAGGCCGATAAATGTTGTCGATATTGTTTATTATAAACAGAGCATTTACTTAAATATTTGTATCTCTAAAAATAACATATAAACAATATATATATATTTGCTTACACCATTTCCACTGAGGTCAAGTAAGCAATACCCAGCCCAGGGATTAAACTCACTATTACAATGTCACCAAATTCATGGACCAATATTTAATCCACTAGGCTACCATCCCATAGCTATTAATGATCATTACTAAAAATAAAAACTATAATATACTTTTAGACATGGGAAGTAGAACAACAGTCTACCCTGTTAATTAAAAAAATGATTCATTTCAGAATTCCCTGTAGTTTACCCAGATCAATATAAGCCTGATGAATGTCAGAGGGCACAATGGCCGGAACATTGTGATAACAACAAAAAAGATGAGTACAATAGTCTGTATGTAAATAGTGTAAAAAATGATAACTTCTCATCCTAGAAATTCAAACAGAAATTAGATTTGTGTAAAAAAAAAAAAAAAAGTGTCAGTTTAAACTGACACCAAGATGAGATGCATTTAACTGAACTTACCATTTTCATGCAAGGAAGAGAAATGAAGAATGAAAGATCTGTCCTTAAAGAAGGAAAGGTCTGCATACCAAGAAAAATTACAATTCAAAATACTAGCTTTTACCTGGTTTCAGACACTGACTTTTAACAAAGGTAATAAAAACTCAACTGTAAGGAAAGCTTTTATTTCTTTCTTCTACTTTAGAACATTTTTGTAAGAACTGTTTTTCTTGATTAGAAAAAAATTGGTCTTTTTGTTCTGTTATCAAAGTTTGACTCACCTTCTTTGCTAATTTGTTCACAGTGAAAAAAATCATACAACACGTGGCAGTGTAGAATTTGCGATTTACTGAGACATTTTATTTATTTTGTTTCTGCTGCCCCATCTTATCATCGATGAAGGTAAAAAAAAAAGAACGATGATTAATCATGCCAAACAAAATGAATGTCTTCCTTCGCTTGGCAATTCAGAAAATATATTTTGATAATCGACTTCTGCAACTTAGATCAACATCTGCTAAATCACACTTACTTTGCAAGAATCGCAATTCGAAATCAGTGTCCGAAACCTATCTGTCGAAGTTGCGTACACAAATTATTGATTGATGAATTATCATCTAAGCAGTGGAAAGACCAATGCAAGCAGAGAAAAGGAATGAAAAGGCCAGAAAGAAAACGTGATAAGAAATTGGTAAAAAAAAAAAAAGAATGAGAAAGAAAAACAGGAACAAAAAATAACAAAAATGACAGGAAAAAAAGAAGACAAAAAAAAGAAAAAAAAAAGAATGCAGAAGAAAAAAGATGGAAATGAAAGAAAAGAAATAAAAAGTAAAGAAAAATTAAAGAAAGAATGAAGAATAAAAAGGAGAAAGAAAGAGGATAAAGAAAAACAAGAAATGAAAAAGGAAACTGAAAAATGAAAAAGGAAAGAAAGTTTAAGAGTAAGTGATAGAATAAAAACTGAATAAAGACAAAAACAAAATAAGAATAAAATGAAAGCAATAACATTGAGGAAAAGGAAAAAATGGGGAAAAAAGAATGAAAAGACAAAGAAAAAACTGAAGACAAATAAATGAAAAGAAGGAAGAAAGAAAAAATGATGGAGAATATGATAAAGAAATAAGAAAGAAAAAATGAGAGAAAAAGCGAAAGAAGAGGAGAGAGAGTGACAGAAAGCAAGAAATGAGAGCGAGAGAGATTAGAAAAAAGAAAAAATAGGGAACAGAAAAACAGAGAAGGAGAAAAAGGAAGAGAAAATTGAGACAAAAAGAAAGAGAAGGAAAGAGAAAGGAGAAGAGAGAAGAAGAAACAGGTAGGGAGAAAGAGATGGGGAGAGAGAGAAGGAGAGAAAGAGAGGAGGAAAGACAGAGTGACAGAGAGGGAGAGAGACAAAGAGTGACAGAGAAGGAGAGAGACAAAGAGTGACAGAGAGGGAGGGAGACAAAGAGTGACAGAGAGGGAGAGAGAGACAAGGAGTGACAGAGAGGGAGAGAGAGACAAGGAGTGACAGAGAGGGAGAGAGAGACAAGGAGTGACAGAGAGGGAGAGAGAGACAAGGAGTGACAGAGAGGGAGAGAGAGACAAGGAGTGACAGAGAGGGAGAGAGAGACAAGGAGTGACAGAGAGGGAAGGAGAAAGAGAGGCATGTTAAGAGGAAGTGATAAGTTACAGACTTTGTATTAACAGATTTTGGTGCGTAATTGCTTACACATTTGGATTAATGCCATGACACGTACTGGAGATGAAAAGTATTGGTTCGTATTTGCAATAAAAACACAAGACCATCCACAAAACTAGAGATTTAATTTTAGATCCCCACAGACAATTGCAACAACAGGCTCATCTCTCTCAAAAGCAGACACAACATCACAAAATAAATCACTTATAAATGCGTCTATGGCAAGCATGGTTCAAGTGATAGAAGAGAGAACTGAGGTTTTATTTCAAGCATCCTCTTCAGTACAACTCACCATTACGAACCTAACAAAAGCAAACCTTTAATTTTTAAACTAAAACATGAGACCTTTTTCTCAACATTTAGTCTATCATTATGAGTGCTTGATATCAATTCTGAAGCAATCATGAGTTAAACTTGATCAAAAATAAAATTGACTGAAACAAGTCAAAAATTAATCTCAAGCACAATGTTGGCAAAAGTAAAGGAAAGCATGAAGAATGGACTAATTATTAACAGTAAGAAGACAGAATGCATGATCATCAAAAGCGATAGCTCAAAAGGTCTAAGCTTTGTACTGGGGGTGTTAAAATCAAACAGATAACATACAAAAGGAAAATGTGACACAGAAATTCAAAGGCACATAGAAATATTAAAAGATGCCTTCTAGAAACTAATCAAAGTATTAAGAGAAAGGAAAATTTAGCTAGAAACAAAGAAAAGAGTACTGAACTTCTATGTCATATCTAATATTCCTATATAGCAGTGGATGCTCGACAATCTCCTCACTAATGAAGAGGACTGAAGTGATGGAGATGTGGTTCTACTGACAAATTTCGAGAATACCATGGACAGAACATGTGAGTACTAAGGAAGTTCTAAGGAAAACAGGAATAATAAGGAAACTTATTCTTAAAATAAGAAATTTCTGGGACAGAGAATGAAGAAAGAGGGCTTAGTGAATCTACTTATGAGTTTGTGTGACAAGAAGAGTCAAAAGTTACTTATAGAAACAAAAGACAGGAAGTTATGGAGAGCCATGATCACCCACATTCTGAAAAATCATGGCACATTTAATATGAAATAAACAAAAAAGCAAACAAACACAATGATAAAAGACCAAATGCTCAATGCCAAAAATGATTGTTACATATACAATTTTCATTATTGGCTTGTAGATAAATATATATATATATATATATATATATATATATATATATATATATATATAATCTGTCTATATTTCTCAGATGAGGTATTATGTACAGTATTTACATTAGTTGGACTATTGTCTTCATCTTTGTCGCCATATTTGTCACAACGTTTCAGCCGCTGTACACTCCGGCCTTCTTCAGGTGATTGGAATTTCAAACTGAACCCTTTATTTCGATCACTGGGGTAGACTGTTCTAGTTCCACGTGCCATGTTTGATGGATGTCAGTTATCAGTTATCTCCTGCTAATTTTCCCTCTGAAAGTTCTTCACTGCCTTAACCGGGTATTGGACTCACATTCTTTGGGTCTGTCACCGGATCTAACCAACGCCTTTATCCACTGTGCCAACCACCTGAAGAAGGCCGGAGCGTACAACGGCTGAAACGCTGTGACAAATATGGCGACAAAGATGAGGACAATAGTTCGACTAATGTAAATACTATATATATATAAGTTAAAGATCAAATGCAGATCAAATATAGATCAGAATCTGACAGGATGACGAAATAAAGATCAAATGCAGATCAAATATAGATCAGAATCTGACAGGATGACGAAATAAAGAACAAATAGGAAACATATATCAATCTAACATGTTTCAGTTTTATTAAGTCTTCATCAGAGATGCAAAGAAAACAGACAAAAGTTATAAACAACGTTATTTATCTGGGATAACGTGTTATTTGCATGCAGACTACAGTCCTGATCTTTGCTGTTTTCATCACAACATTTCAGCTTTCATCCGGTTTATGTTGATCAGGGTAACCTACACGGTTACCTGATAGGAATAAAGATAAAAGGAAAACTAATGTATTTAGTCTCTCTCAAAGTAAGGCTGGAGAAACATCAAAAAGCTATAATGAGAAGTGAGACAATCAAATCGGATATGGCTGATCATGTATGGAGGGAAAAGTACAGTCATCAGCCCCTGTAGAATGAAGTGAAAAAAACGAGATAAGGAAGAAAGTTAGACACCTAAAAGAATCAATACATATGCTAGGCTATAAGGACCTCCTTCGTAGACCTAGCATAGAAATACGATATTGGAGCTGCTAAAAAAAGATAATTGATAGCAAGACTTCAACAACAGCAGCCACCACATCTTTAACAACAAAGAAAATATTCAGCTTTAAGGTCCACAGAGAATTGACCTAAATGTGCTTAACACATTGGTTTGTGAATCTGGTGGCATATAAATTGTGAGTTCAATTCCTGGACTTGACAGTATGTATTTGGACCCAGTAGAAACAGGACATGAGCAGTACTAAAAATATGAACTAGATATGTAGATATGAGCAGTGGAACATTTCATTTTAGAATTCCCTGTAGGTTAATTTGATCAATGTATACCTGATGAAATCTGAAATGTTGCGATAACAGCAAAGATGAAGACAATATTCTGCATATAAATAACACTTTATCCCTGGAATTCAGACTGAAATTTCTGCCTTTTTTTGGACCAAGACACTATAAATTTGATATGTTACAACAAGAAAGAAAATCTTTGACTAGATTATACAGTTGTGTGAAGGCCAGAGTATTTATCAATCAAAATGAGATGGTGAAAATATTAGTCAAAACAAGATTTGGGAAAATTTTAATTTCATTTTCAGGATCCTCATCTTTGATATTTAAAAATAAAAAATGATAAAACTTTTGTTGGTAACCCACTGCTTCTCCCTGCCCCTTTTTACATTTGATATACCTTGTGAGTATCAAATTCTCTAAGCCCTCTTTCCTCATGATATGACCCAGAAATTTTAGATGTCTCTTTCTGATTCTGACTATAAGTGAACTTTTTTGTTTCCATTTTCCTTAAAACCTACCCATTGCTTACATGTCCCAGCAATGGTATTCTCAGCATCCTTCTGTAGAACCACATTTCTGATGCCACCAGTCTTCTATTCATCTGTGAAGAAACTGTCCAGCATTCACTGCCATAAAAGAAAATTGATATTAAACAAGAGCTCAACACTTTTCTATGTTGCGAATGAAAATTTCCTGTTTCTTAATACTTTGCTTAGCTTTTGGAAGGCATCTATTCCAATGCATCTTCGGATTTCAATGTCACAAAATGAATAAAATAATACAATTCTTAATCAAACTGTACACTACAAATTTCTCAACTCTTATATTTCATCTTGTGAAAAGGACTTTCATGCCAGGAATGGTATTGTTTAGACTACTTCAAATGATATGCATCAAATATAAGATCTGGGTTTCTGACCTCAGAGTTGAGCTTCTTATTCTTCATCTCTATGCCATGTCCCTTCAGGAGATGGGCAATCATGGCTCACCACTATTTTCTGTCCTATGTAATTCTTAGTAAATTTTGTCTTTTCACTATCTCTCCTAATCCCTGTTCTATCAACCATTTACACAAGCTTGTTAGGTAGGTTACGCACTACGTTCCTTTATCTCTCTTGCCTTCAATATGCCCTGTGAGTATCAAATTTTCTAAGCCCTCTTTTCTTATTATGTGCCCTAGAAATTTTAAATCTCATGGTATTTTCAGCATCCATTTATAGAATAACATTTCTATTGCCTGAAGTATCTTCTTCATCTGTGAAGAGATTGTCCAGCATTTACAGCTCTATAGGAAGATTGATATTACATAGCATCTGAGTAATCTTTTCTTTGTTTCTAATGGATTTTTCCTGTTTCTTAATACTATACTTAGCTTTTGAAAGGCACTTTTGCTATTCCAATGCACCTTCGGATTTCAATGTCCCATTTTCCATCTTTTGTTAAAACACTTCCCAGATATTTAAACTTCTGTATTTGTTTGAATTAATGTTCTAAGTCCAGTCTGTGAGCTATGTCCCATTGTTTGGCAGTCAATTAAAAAGGTGACAAGACAATATGGTTTAGCCTACAGACCTGATTAGAAGCAGCATTAAACTAAGAAAAGAACTTAGCAACAGGCAAGAATTTATCTGTAAAAGCTAAAAAAACAGACTAACTTTCAAAAAAAAAATAAAAAGAATTTAATATCACCCCCATTGCCTTTACAAAAACAACAATAAGAACAGACAACCAGATTTGCTGACATCTCAATAACAAAGACTTCATAAATCCACGTCTGTGCAGTGTTGGCATGATTTCATCCGAGGCTGGAATTTTAACAATAAGAAGATGATGGATGGTCCCTTGATGATGTATCTTCATTTCCTTTCAGTCCTGTTTCTTCCATGGTATTTAGAGTCTCCAAGTTTTCTTTTGTCATAATCTCCTGTCCATTTCTTTTCAGCCTACACAGATTTATCAAATATCCTAGTGGCAAAATGCCCAGAATTAACCATCAACAACATCCACACATTCACCCAGATATGCTATATATATTATATAGATGGCAACTGCTCTGACAAGCTACTTTCACTGATACCCCAACTGTATGAATTTAAACGTGCTACTAGGTTGGCATCTTGGTCACACCCTTTCACTCTTGAAACAGTTAAATGTAACAACTGCCTCTTCTTCTCTCACCAGTGGAACTCCCTTCCTCTTACTGGCTTCCCTGATAGCTATAATCTTAAATTATTCAAATGTAATGTCAATTGACATCTTTTGATGCCTTGTTCCTGATCCCTATCCTTCTCTATATCCTTTCCTCAAACACCCCTCTTTACTCTTACTCTCACTCTCTGTAACCCCTTGTGTGCTAGTAATTTCCAGTCCTGACTAAGACAAGGATCTGTCTTGGCACCTATGTTATTCTCTTTGTATCTGGCTTCCCTGATGGTTATAATCTTCAAATATTTAAATGTAATGTCAATCAACATCTTCTGATGCCTTAATCCTGATCCCCCTCCTTCTCTATATCCTTTCCTCAAACACCCCTCTTTACTCTTACTCTCTGTAACCCGTTGAGTGCTAGTGGCACTCCCACTTTGCTTGGGATGAAATGCTTAAAAAAAAAAAAAAAAGAAAGAAAGATGATATGTGCTATGTAATATATTGTATAGATTAACAGGAGACAAAATATCTTTGCCGACATCTATATTGTTAAAAACAATAGACATTTTATTAATAGACAGAACCTCTTTAATCTGACACTCTTGAAACCAGACCCCAGAAAACGTTGGACGAGAGAAATCTCCCCTAAAAAAACATAGTCGTGTCAGCTTATTCCTCATATATGCTGTTTTATCAAAGGTAGGACAAAGCTTAAAACAAGGAATAAAACAATCATTAAGGCTTCTAGACCAGGTTTTTATTGTTTCATGCAATCTTCTTTTATGTGTCGTGTCCCTTCTGGACATAGGCAATCATGACTCTCCACATCTTCCTATACCTCATAATAAGTCTAGTCTTTTTTATATTTCTTTCAAACCTTGTTCTGCCATCCATCTGCTCAAGCTCATCAAGTTACACATTGCTTACCTCTGTCCTGCTTTCCATCAATCTGTCCTGTGAGTATCAGATTTTCCAAGCCCTCCTTCTTAATTACATGCCCAAAAAATGTCACCTGTCTCTTCCTGATGTTAAGTATGTTTCCTTTTTGTTTCTATCCTCTCCAAAACCTTGTTGTTGCACCCATGTTCAGCCTATGGTATCAGTATCTTTCTGTAGAACCACATTTCAGTTGCTTCAAGTTTCTTCTTCATCTTTGAGGAGACTGTCCAGCATTCATGGTCATACAGGAGGAGTAATATCACATAACAGTTCAGTAGTCTTTTCTATGTTTCCAACAAAATTTTTCTATCTCTTAATACTTTGTTTCACTTTTGGAATGCTCATTGGCCATCTCAATACATCTTCGGATCTCAGTGTCACACTTTCCATCATCTGTTAGAACGCTTCCCAGACATTTAAATTTTTATACCTGCTTGATTTTAGCGTCCCCGACCTATAATTTGCATTTTGGGCTCATCCTTTTGCTGATGACCATGCATTCTGTCTTCTTGTAGTTTATGCTTAGTCCCTTTTTCTCACTCTCCTTCACTACCTTCTGTAGGAGGTTTTGTAATTTCTTTTCTGTATCTGCTATCAATACTGTGTCATCTGTGTATATCTTTCAATAACAACAAGCATTTCATATTTCTGACTGTTTTGAAATATTTTGTTAAAGTTGTTAAGCTCAAGTATTTAACAATATGATAGGGGAATTTCTATAGATATTCTATTGTCATAGAACTTGTGGCTTATGAGTGGTAGATATTCTTGGTGAAGTTTATCAGAAACATAAGACATAAAACAAACAGACTGGAGGGTTAAAAATAAATAACATATTTTTATTTATTTTCTTTAAAATGATGAGTATTTTGGTATTTGGTGCAGCAAAAAGTTCATTAACAAGGTGGATATTGATTGCAGTCTGAAGAAATGTCTGTTTTGGTATTTTGATGTAAGACCATGATAGGAGTAGTCATAATGTCAGTAATTAAGTTAGATGTCAATCTGTGGTGTTTTTTCTCATCTCTTAACAGAGTGGAAATGTTAGTAGCAGATGACCTCTTAACTGCTTCATCACACATCATGCATGACTGTGTTCTTTTGTTCTGTCTCTCCTTGTGTTCTGGTCTCCTTTCTGTGATAGCCTAGATGTGTCAGATTTTTATAATATTTGAATAAGCTTGACAATTTGGCATAAATATGGTTCTAACTTGAAAGCCACTGTGCATCAATATTTTTGATTGGCCAAATTACTTTATTTTCTGGCATTCCTTTCTTTTTCATTTTTTTTTTTTTTTTTTATAATGGAAGTTATGCATGGAGCCTTCCTGTTTTTTGGTATTTTTCAGACACAAACAAGTAGGCCTGGCTTCTGTAAACTTCCAGTGTTTTTGGCTGGGTTCAGTCTTATTTTGTTCTTCCTCTTTTTATTTGAAAGTTGCTTTCTTGTAGGTTGAGAGAAGTATAGAAGGAGAAGGTTAAAGAGATAAGAGTTTTAAAGGAAAGCAGAAATGCCTTATTTATCAGGACTGTAGAGACATTATTATTATTATTATTAATAGATAAAAATATAAAATAATAATAAGGAATATCATAAACGAAATAAAATTAAACAAATAACATTAAAACTTTGTTTAAAATAAATAAATAAAAAATAATAATAAAAGTTCTCCCAGAACTCAGCAGAAACATTTCATGCCGGAAAACGGACTTTGTGCCAAAAGACGCTGAATTCAGTCTCTTCAGTAATGACCATTGAAAAGTCAAGATATCCATCTCCTCTCTTCAGAACTGTTGTGACCAAGTAATTGGTTAAGAAATAACAAAACAAGAGGTTACAGATAAATAGTGTATTTGAACAGTAAATACAACAGAAGTGTGTTACACAACATGGGAGTGTGTATCGGTTGACCAACATTCAGTCTATCACTAATTTCTGAGGCTTACTTTTCCTACTAATTTATAGTAAGTGGAAGACTCCATAATAGACTCATTAGGATGAAGACACTACAACAAGAACATTGCTTGTTTTAATACAAAGTAACTTCCTTTTATCACATGCAACCGTAAAATACTTGTGATCAAAAATACACAAAAAACTAAACTGTATGATTTTCATTTACAATTTAACATTCTTTTAGTTTTATTTCTTTGTATGTTTTTATTCCTGTGAACACAAGGTTATCTCTGCTGGTATGATATGAGTGAACCCACAGGACTCACTACAAACTCAACATGAGCTTACCCAAGCATTGACTGAAGAATTAAGATTCATCAGTCAGTCAGTTATGTGCCATGCGTGATACACACTTAGGCAATAATGTATCTTTCAATACATGACTGACAAGGCTGATTTTTTTTTCCTGCCATTTATTTCTGTGGTAGACCATTTGCCATCCAAGTTTATAGAATCCAGTCTGTCCTGCTATTTACCCATACCTGGGTTGGGGAGATGCAGAGGATTCATACCTTTCCCAAGGGTATTAGCATGTAAGTGAATATAATGGATTTAACTGGAACTCAGCTTTCTGATTTCTCAATCTGAGCCACTATCCATTACTCCACTGTACCGCCTAAGATTCATCAGAAAATTCAAATAGGAAAATTGTGAAATCATCACTGGTTAAAACTAGTATTTTATAAATCTAATTGCAAAACAAAAAAAAACTAAAGATTATAACAGCCAACAATGAACAGGATGATAAGCAAACTTGGGATACAGAAACATCAAGTTTGGTTTTTGATATAATGGAATATGCATACACCTGTGTTCCCCCTCACTGGAATATGATTGGCTGATGTCCGTCATAAATACCGATGGACGTATAGGTATGACAGAGTCAAGAGCCTTAGTCTGAGAGTTAAGTCTATAATGACGCCCACTGGACTACGCCATTGATCTACACTTCTTACCTGTGACTGATGTGTACCAGTCGATTACTGCTACTGTATTCTACTTGGTTATAGTAGCCAAAACCACTTAGCTACTTCGTTCAAATATATTCCTTTCCGGGGCATATCTGTTTTACACATCAATTTTTAGAATTGATGAAATTCTAATTGTGTAGGAAATTGGAAAATATATTATATTTATTTTTCTTTTGTGTAAGTCCCAGCAGTATTAAAACAAATAGCTAAAATGTCAATAAATTTAGGAACAAGCTTATTAAATGCTGTATACCATCAGCAGGATGCTTTGGAGCAACAAGAGGTTAATCATCTTACGGAGTGATTGCTAGTAAAAGTAGATCACCAATAACTTTAGGTACCAATCATTTCTGCCAAAAACTAACAGTTTCTATTTACAATTTCATTTAAGGTTAAAGCTGTGCAAAAGGATGATTAAAACTAAATTCCAATCAGAAAATCTTAAAACTGAACTTAAATTTTGTAAATGTTAATCTGGGTGGTTGATAATTCCTCTGGAGATATCCACATGCAAGCTTCTGGAGCCTATCTGTTCCTTTAAATTTTGATTCATGAAAGATATCAACTGCAGCATGCTTTGGAGCAACAAGGGGTTAATTATCTTAAGAAGTGATTTTGTCAAATGACAGGTCATTGACATGACAACGGATATTCACTTCTTGAGGGTACTTACTCAAAATAAAGCCACAAAGCTGACCACAATTTTTGCCTTTTTATTTTGCATTGCTCAACATCAACTTCATTTAAAAGAAGCAATTTAAAAAAAAAAATGTGTAGTATAGCATTTATCTATTTTACTATTCTGGAAAACAAAGACAAAAAACTTTTTAACAAATTCTTGTTCCTTTCCTTTACTGAGAGTGATTTGTGTAACATTTATTTACAATTTAAAAAAATCAGCCATTTTGGATTAAATCAGGTGAGTTCATATGACGTCAAAATATATTGAATGCTTTTTTTTTTTATTAAAGTTTTGAAAATGAACAATGAGAAATTTATTTATTGAAAATTTATTTATTTAAAAAATATTTTTTCAACCCCTAAAACAAGTGCTGAGTCCTGGTTGAACTTTGTGAGTTTTTCTCTTTTTACATTTTTATTTTTTTATTTTATTACATTATTTATGTGAATAGTAAATAAATTTTTCAACTTTATACATTGAGCATATGTTGGGTAATAGAATGTCAGTATGGAAAAAAATTTATATAATGTGTTTCATCATTTACAATGACTTCATCAGACTAAAATGTTCAATGAAGTTCTTTTAAATGATATAACATGTTTAATAATTTTTTTTTTATTTTGTCATTATATTATTCAACATTGTTTTGATATATTGTTTGTTACAGCTTAACTTTTTGCAGGTCATTTAAAGCCAGAAAATATTTTCCAGACTGTAAAATTTTGGGGAGATTATAATAATTTTCTGATACAAGTCCTACTAAGTAATGTAGGACTTAACAAAAATGATGCCATCATTTGTTTAACAGAATTGTTTTTTTGTTTTTTTGATTGATGTTGTGAAAGAGAAAATAACCAACCTTCAAAAAGAGCTCAGGTTTTGCGTGTGATCTACCAAAGGAGAATTAAAGAATAAGTAGTTAGCAAAAATCTGCTACTTTAAGTATCAAACTATGTTAATTTTCTTTCCTCCCTAAATGGCATGGACAATCAGAAAAATTGCTTGGTAAATGAAGGTTTTGTTTTTGCTTACCGGGAGAAACGATTTTTGTGAGCTTGGTGGACAACTTGCATTTCTGTTGTTGTGAAGTGAATGTTCGATTTCTGACCCCGTTTTTCATTACTACTTGCTTGAACTTTTTTGGTTCTACTAACCGCTTTGGTTGATACCCAAACAGCCAAGTTAAATTGGCTAAAAGTTTTTTTTTTTATTACAACACAATCGATTGATTCATTTTCTATGGCTTATCAACCCTTTGCAAATTATTTAAAGCCATTATATATTCTTAGATTGTAAGAAATCTTTTTGAGATAATATTGGTC
Organism: Acanthosepion pharaonis; assembly: GCA_903632075.3. NCBI lineage: Eukaryota > Metazoa > Mollusca > Cephalopoda > Sepiida > Sepiidae > Acanthosepion > Acanthosepion pharaonis. Next base: position 102,445 of record CAHIKZ030005534.1, read on the forward strand.
TAGGGATACAAGTTTTACTAATTAACCTATAGCTGGAAGGAGAACAGATAGATTCATACCTTTCCAGAGACTATTTGCACATAAGTGAATATAACAAACCCAACTAGAATTGGAACTTGGCTCTCTGATTTCTAAACCGTTATCAATTACACCACCTGCATATCAAAGTAGTCATCTGTCTAGGTATTGACCAGGCTCGACATTGTTTAACTTCAGTGATTGTACAAGAACCAGTGTTTCGGTATGATTCAGGTTTAAGCCATTTTGAGATATATATATATATATATATATAAGTTTATATATTATATTCTCTTCTTAAGCAAATGGACTTTTGGTTCACCATTTCATTTGTTTCTTGATAAAATCCTTATATTTTGCAAGTTTTCATAATTTCCTAAAATTTTTATCTACAACTTAAAATCAAATTTCCTTTTTGCTATCTTCTACATATTATTTTTCAATTCAACATGAAAGTCCAGTGACTATTTCTTCTCTTTTTCTAACATTTTTCCACTACCCCATGACTAGTGTGAAGAACTTCTTGAAAGGAAGTAAACCTACAAATGCGTCCATTTTGTTTCCTTCTTTTCCCTACAACCTTTTGTAACCCTGACAGGATTACTTCCCCTTGCCTCAAGCCAAACGTGCTTTAATGTTCTTAGTATCAGACAGATGTTAGAATCAAGCAGACATGGCAGCTTGAAGCTGATGGAGGAGGTGTGGCTTTTGATTGAAGAGGATGCCAAAAGTTATATTCAAGAGGGGAAACAAGTACCACGCTTTTATATTTCCAATGACAAAATGAGAATTGCAAGTGAGTCTTGAGGGAGAAAAACACAAAACTCTGGCATCAGAAAAACAATCAACTACCTTCAAATTGCCGGCAGGTTATTCTTCATCGACTTGTGGTTTTATCAAACAACGTCTGCTTATGGCTTTGGGAAAAATCACTTGTCTGAATATATTGAGTTTATCAAGATGATTATCTCCTCTTTAGCTTTTCTTTTTCCTTTTTAAAGATATGTTGAAGGCTTAATGCCCAAGTTTGAAATGGCTTCCAGTTTCATGCCTACAGGGTCACTTACCTTTATCCTGAATGTACCCATTTTCTTTGAGAATTCATTCTAAGAATGCATCAGGTGCAAGTTTTTCTACTGGCTAAAGGGGTTGTGTATTCCCAACTAAAGCTGGAGGTCAGTGTTGAAGCCAAAATTTCTCATATGATCACCAAAGTTAAGCAATGTCAAGCCTGGTCAAAACCTAGATAGGTGACTGCTTGAGAATACTATAAGCTTGGATCTATGGGTAGCATAATGGATAACAGATTTGAATTGGAGTTCCAATTCAAGTCAGGTTTATTATATTCACATGTGCAACCACCCTTGGGAGAGATGAATCTACATTCATCCCCCCACTCCAGATATGGCTTAATCAGTAGGACTTTTATCAATAAATTATGATTATTTCCAGAAATATTCTTACAATCTGAAAATATATTCTGGATTTAAATAATTTGAAAAAGGTTGATAAGCCATGAAAAACAAATCAATCAATCATTTCAAGTCAGAATATCTAACCCTGATTTTCAAAGCAGGTGACATCCCCTAAACTTACATTTGAAAAGTCAGCATAGCTGTGAGGAATGAGAATTTGCTTGGCGTTGCCAGGTCTTGTTGAAAGATCGCAACTGGCATTAAAAGAGAAATGGATTATTCCAAAATAAGGCATACAAAGAAAAAAAAGATTAAGAATTCAAACCAGCTTGAATTTATGAAATCAGAAGTCTCGGGCGAACGAGAAGTAAGTCTCATATGAAAACTTTAGTTTCCCCCACCCGACGCAGGCATAAATAGCGAGTCTGGGAGGAAGATGGCAGAACTTTTTGTTGGTGTGATGGCGTACATGCATACTAATGAGAATGAAAGAATAAGGAAGAGGTTACTCATGATAGCTCAGTTGGTAGAGCAGAGGACTGAAAAAGAAAGCAAGCAAACTAAATTACCCACAATAGCCCAATCTTCTGACTGATTTCCATGCCAGTTTACCTTTGTAAATCCTTCTTTTTTCATCTCCAGAAAGGTAATAAAGCCACTAAGATACAATGAGATTATGGCTAGTGTAGACATTAAATCACTATACACCAATATACCCATCATGAAATGCCTCAATAATTCAAAGGATAAGCTTCTACCCATCCGCAAATTTATAAAAATATGTAAATTAATTAGTAACCACTGTTTCTTTTCTTTCAATGATATAAATTACAAGCAAAAATTTGGTTTACCCATGGGGTCTCCTATCAGTGGTGTTCTTGCTTGCAATTTTTCTAGAATTCTCAAAATCCACCACATTTAAACATATCAATACCTATTAGCTCTACTTACTGAAGATACATTGATGACGTGTTCTTATTTTATCCCCAAGATACTAACATTTTGAACGTAATCACTAAACTCAATAAAATTGAACCAACCATCAAATTCACACACAAATTTGAAACATAACTCTCTACCTTTCCTTGATATCCTATTAATACGTAACGATAATAAATTAGAATTTAATGTTTACCATAAACCCACTAACAAAAATGACCTTATCAATTTCTATTCTCACCACAATTGGAGAATAAAATCTGGAATAATTATAGGATATGTAGTCCAGAATACATTAGTGAAGAAGAGGATTATATTGAGGACACATTTAAACTTGTACACTATCCATACCATTTTATCTTGAACACAAAAAAAAGGAGCTCACAAAATCCATAAAGCCAAACAAAAAATAATTCAAAAAAAAATTATAGAAAATTCATAATCCAACACTTCAACTTGCAAATAAATTTGACATCCTTAATATGAAGATTGTCATAACTACCTCCAAAACTATTGAAAATATAAGCAGGATAAAAAATAAAATAAATAATTCAAATGCTGGAGTTTATCAAATCAAAATGTCTACAGGGCCATAAGTCTCCCCAATGTATATGTATGCATTGGAGAGACTTCATGTAAGGAACACAAAAGATATTTGTGTTTAGATAAACATTCAAATTCTCTTATATTACACTGCAACAATGTAGGACATAACTTTAATTTCATCAATGACAGCCTTATCAAAAAAGAACATAATGCTTTAAAGAGAAAATATTATGAAAATATATTTATACCAATATTACCAATTATTAACACATGCTTAAAAAACTAATTTTGTTCTTGTCTTGCAGCTCTCAAACATCTGAACTTATTTCTTCTCTGTTTGCCTCTTTTCATTCCATCTTTGATTTCTTCCACTTTTTCTCCCTTCAGCTCTTTAGCTTCTATCTTTGCCCTTGCAAAATCTACGAATCCATTTCCTCCCTCATCTATGGGTTAAATATCAGAGTTCTCTCTGGAAAAATCATTATTATTCTCAAAAAATTGTTAATGCAATATTCACTTGCAAAAGAGAATTATTTTTATAACCCAAAAATATATTTAAGCTTTAAATAACGGAAAAAGGCTTGATAAACGGTAAAATACAAATCATTCATTCAATTCTATCTTTCCTTCCCACTTTCTCTCGTCTTCCTTCCCCCTTTCTCTCTTGTCTTCCTTCCCCCTTTCTCTCTTGTCTTCCTTCCCCCTTTCTCTCTTGTCTTCCTTCGTTTTCTTTACCTTTTTTCTTTCACCTGTATTTTTCCATTTTCTTTTGTCCACCCTCTTTTTCTCTTTTACCTAACTTCCTCTCTCTCTATTTCTTCTACAATCTTTCTTTCCCTACTCTCTTTCACACTCTAACCTATTCATTTTCCTGTTTATAGAAATTGTCTTTACCCATTCCAAAATCGAGCCAAGAGTTGACACCAGTGAACTACACATTCAGGCTTCAACTGTTGTGGCATTGCCACTAAGGATTCTTCTCCCCTCAGCAAAATATTATACAGTGGGACCTTTACTTTCCAAGAATATTGACTTAGTATTTGCCAAAAGGAACAATTTATAGAGATAGAAAGCACAGACACTTGTGTCTCTATAGAAACCCCAAAATAAGGGATAAATTCTTAGAGATTTAGGTAGAGAGCATTATGACATTAAGTAAAAGAAAATGTGCTACTCTGAAGATTTTATGATGACCTCAAAACTTTACTTAATCATTTTTGACTGTAATATCAAAATGTTCACTTTGTAATAACATATTTAAAAGCAAGATTTATATTGTCTTTAACCCTCTCACATTCAGCTTATTTTAGAGTCTTAAAAGGTAGGAGGGGCTTTTTACACAGCAACTTTAAAATGCCATAGTGCTCCAAATAATGACTTAAATTATTTGAAGCTTTGCAACATCTTTCTTTCACATTTTATCTTTTATTTTAAATTTTAATTTTATTATTTAATCTAACAAAAAAAATCAATAAAAGATGTCAAATTTTGAAAATTAAATTCAAACTCTAACATTTTTTGATTTTTTTTCTGTTTCATGCATGAACACAATCTTCAGCCCACTTAAAACTGTATTGTTACCATAAGCACACACACATATATATATATATGTATATGAAGAAATATAGTTTTAAGGTGCACTATATTTATGGGATAAAGTGCTCAATATCAGCGATAGAGCATATGTAACCATAAATATAAAAGTAAACACTAAGTCAACACTCAGAGGCGACAGGCTGTTTCATGCTGGACGCAATCTTCAGGCCGCTTGCACCCAGCATGAAACAGCCTGTCACCTCTGAGTGTTGACTTCAATGTTCACTTTTTATATATATATATATATATATATATATATTAATGAAAGAATATCAAACACTTAAAATTCCATAGGTAATGATTTTTATTTCACGAGACCTCCAAAAACAGCCGCTCTCAATCTTCCAGACCTACAAACAAATCCTGCTCTGTCTTTTGACAAAGCTCTCCCTAGATCTATATCATCCTGGAAATTTCATATGGATTACCATATTGTATTATTAATATATATATATATATATATATATATATGTGTGTGTATGTATAAACACACACACAGGGTGCAATGAGAAAAATTGTTTCAATTTTATATTCTTAATTTCATGCATACATGTTTTTTTATCAACTGCACAGTATAATAGGGTCAGTTGGACACTGTGACAAAAAAGCCACCATGATGCAATTCACTCCACCAGAAATTTGAAAATGGCATGCTGTACTCCTTAGCATTTGTGTTAGAAGCTCCAATACAAACATTTCAGAATGTTTGGGTGTGAAGACAGTGCAGAGGATTTGGAAAGAGTTGGAGTTTAAAGGTGATTACAAAAATACAGCAACTCGGAAAACTCACAATCTCCCTGATTTGTTGGTGAGGGCCTCAGACTCAACACACACAGGCCTTGAGGAGGTCGTGCTGCCCTGGATCAGGAGGGTGGCTACTAGAAGACTATGTCTAGCAACAGGACTTTGCACCATGCTACACAAGCAGGAGAACCCAGTCATAGCTGTCAGACAATTTCTACAACCACATCACCCCCTTAGATCTGGCCACCTAACTCCCCAGGCTGCAAGTTGGGTCTCTGTGTCATGCCAGAAGGTATTTTTTATCAGGATCAATTTTGCACATTTGCAAATCTACCATTCATCCATGTATTGATTACTGTTGCCATATCTAGTCTGATGGTCCTGCGATTCATCTTGTGGTTCTTGATAAAATCTAAAGAAGGATCTGTAATGTAATCGATCCTGACTTCACATCTCGACTTCTGTCACTTTTGCACCATTGTGATGTGGCTTCCATTTGTCTTTTCTATAAATATTTTCATGGCTACTGCTCTGATGAGCTTTTTTCACTGGTGCCCTGACTATGTGAATTTAAGTGTACTATTAGATTGTCATCTATGTTCGATCCTTTTACATTTGAAATAGTTAAATGTAACCACCACTTCTACTCCAACTGTTTCTTTTCTCACACTTCCTGCCTTGCCTGTGGAAATTCCTTCCATTTACTTGCTTCCCTAATAATTACAATCTTCAAAAATTTAAATGCAACATCAATCACTATTCTTTCAGTTTCACTCCCTGTAACCCCCTGCATAGTAGTTACACCCCCCCACCTTGCTTGGAGTGAAAGGGTTAAAAAAAAAACCTGATTATTATGGGAAGGGTGCAGTTGAGTGCAAGACCAACAGAACTCCTTGTAACACCCAAGATGAACTGAAGGCAAGGATTATGGGAGCATTCACCAACTTAAACAAGGAGACCATCCAGAAGAGATGCAGGAGATTCCAAAATTATCTGGAGGCTGTAGAAGAAGCCAATGGCGATTTTATTGAATAAATTTACTCTTTAGTATTTCAAAAAATTTTCAGGTAATTTTGTTAAAATGAGATGTCAGTGTTATTTTCAATTTTGCATAATTTAGACGACAATTTATACATCGCACCTCTGTGCGTGCGTGTATATATATATATATATATATATATGATAAAATATAGTTTTAATATATGTTATATTTATACATTAAAGTGTTCAATATCATGGATAGGACACATGTAAATATAAAAGTGGACATTGAGGTCAACACCCCAAGGCGATAGTCTGTTTCATGCTAAAAGCAATCATCAAACCATCAGATGATTGCACTTAGCATGAAAGAAACTATTGCCTCTGGGTTTTGACTTCAAAGTCCACTTTTATTTATATATATATATATATATATATATATATATATATATAACCGTAAGTGAATATACCTACAATTAAAAGAAAAAAGGAACAAGTGAAAACGAGAGAGAGAAGGTTAAGAAGTGGGTGTAAATTGTAAAAAACAACGAACAGAACAAATAACCACAACATTTTGTGCACTAACACACATATACACTATGGAAAAATACATACACCAATGAAAAGTACATAAAAAAAAAAAGAAAAGAAAAATCGAAAAGTATAAAATCAATTGCTGATACCCCTGACGAGTGGAAGGAGTGATTCCTAGACGGTCTGTCTCCGAAACTCTGGAGTTGGATTGCTGAAGGTAATGTCAATCAACTGAGGGGCAAACCTTTTACTTGTATTAATTCTCTCTCTCTCTCTATGTGTATGTATATATATATTTATATATATATATACATACATACATGCATACACACACACACAGGGTGTCCGGGCTAAATTTGATAGTGTTTAGTGTTTTTATTTTTCCAAATTGGTTTGGAATATCTGTAAGCAGCAAACAAACGACATTGTGAAACCTAATCACTACAGTTTTAGATGTATCAAAGTTAACTGACATGGACGAGTGGATCTACCTGAATATCAGAAAAAAGTGACCGGTCTCAGGATGATTCGTGTCGAGCACCAAAACGCCGCAATCATGACAGCTGCTCAATAATCTTTGGACACCATGAAAACAAAATTATGTGAAATGGAGAGCTGCAACAGAGACTACAAGACTTGTAGGAAAAAACACAGCAGACATTCCGAAAAAAAAAAAAAAAGTCTAATTCAATCCGAACACACTGTAATTTCTACGGAATCAATAGATTTCTTATTTGACCTTATTTCTTACTACTGCAAACATGTTTGTGGTTACCCATATATGAGTTTCCACATTTGGGAGATAAAGATTGTGCCATAGACAGTACATTTTCTTTATAGAAAGTATCTTGAATATACAAACTAGTAGTGGTAATTTACATTGTTTATGGAAACTGGGTGTCTATCCAAACATTGGTATCCACAAAATAACTTTGGGAGTAGTAGAAATATACTCGCGATCCCCAAATTCTCACTTATAAAAAATGATTTTCTCATGTATCATGTGAGTTCCTTTTTTGGGAGACCAAATTACAATAGACTAAAACCTCTTTTCTTTTATATCTTTTTCCCAACTTTTAGTTAAATTAAAAAGTAAAAAAGAGAAAAAACATCATTATTAATGCTATACTCATTCATTGCGTAAAGGCGTACAGCCATAAACAACTGAACGAGAAACTGCTAAACATCTTATAAACGTAAAAAAACAGTGGAAAAGATGCATATTTGCTATGTTTGTATTTTAATACGATATGTGATCTCTGGCTAAAAAAATCTAGCACCCCCCCCGCCATTAAGGTTACGGTTTTGTGTGTGTATGGATATATGTGTATGCAAAGTGGACACAGGAGAAGGGGGTTTTTTTTCGGTTGGATAATTAACATGAAATGCGTGCATGCATGTGTATATCTCAATGAGAGCAAACAAATCGTTACTTACCACTTACGAACGTGTCATGTTCCTTACCAGATCGAAACCATTACTGCCTTTTTTATGGAAGAGCGTAGATTGCTGATGAACCGGAAGTTATCTATTATTTATTATAAATTTCCAACAGGAGTCGCAATGTGATGAGGAAAATGAAAAAAAAATTGTAGCCGATGGATGGCACACAATTTGATACCGGAACTAACAGTACCGGCCGGGTCATCGCGGGGTGTGGGTATGATGTTGAAAGATCCGAAACCCCTAATGAACCACGGCTAGAAACATCACTAATGATGTGTACCAAAGCACCCAATAGATGTGTTTTACAAAATGGAATTCTGAATAATTCAATGACCTCTAGGAACAGACTAAATGACGATCAGAGAACAGTTTTGGTGCCAACTGGAGAAACAGTTGACAGCTCCGAAATGCGGCGGTTTGGACAAGCTGGGTTAGCACCACTACTTGCATCTTCCGCTAGGAAGAACCCGTTGTTGGCTACAAGTTTTAAAGGAAATAGATACCTCTTGGTGAGGATGCAATCCCCATTAGGACGGGTGAAGGACTTTTGACCAGGAATTACACCCGGATTACGAAAGTGAAATGCATTTGTGGGAAGGAATGTAAGAATCCGCCATGTCTTAAAGTCCACCAGACCAAGATGCAATGTTTGGAGAAACAGAAAGAGAGGCAGAAACAACTTGCATTTAGTTACCCTGGTGAGACAGAGAAGGAAAATGGCCAGGGTGCACACCACAGAGCTGAGTTCCTTCATGTGCCGGTCTTTCAAGATCCAGAGAGAGTAACCAGAAAGTCGATTAAATGGCTCACTGTATACCAGAAAGACAAATGGCAACAGTTCGATCATAATATGAGTGATATTTTGAGAACGATATCGAACGGGGACTCATATAGTAGATTATATCGAATGACGACTATTGTCATTAGTTACGCGTCAGAAAGATTCGGTTATGTTCAAAACGAACACAAGAAAGAACCCAGGAATAATAATTGTCGGGACAAAAATTCACCAGTTAAATCACACGCTAATATCCCTAAAAGACAATACAGAAAAGCAAATGAGATAGAAAGACCACCCCTTTCGGAATTCCGATATACATTGATTGAGGAATAAACTTAAAACTCTTCGTAGAGTGGAATGTCGCAGAAAGCATGCGAAAGAGGCGGCTCGGAAAATATCAGCTTTTATTTCAAGCCCTTTTGGTTTTGCGAAGAGATTATTACTCTTAGACAAGAGAAATGGTAATTGTAAGTGTACGACGGAAGAAATAAAGGCACTATTAAATTTTCGCTCCCGACCATGACACTGTCAACCACACGATATTTTTTTGTCTCCAGTTTTTTTAGGTTAAAAGACAAACAAATACGAATAGATTTCCTTTTTTTAATATTTGTTTCATAATTTGTGGATTTTAATTTTAAATAATACTGCTAGGAAATTTCTCCCGGCTTTCCAGCATCAAAGGGTTGAGGTTTAAAAAATTGCGTCAAAGCAAGATTAGAGCGGACAAATTCTCTCTTTTCCTGCTCGGTGAGTAACAACAAAAGAAGAAAGTGTTTATTTACAACATATACAGAAAAAAAAAGATAAAGGGATAAAAGGACAATTAGTAGAGAAAGAAAGGGAAAGGAGAAAATGTTCTTAACTTAAAAAAGGCTTGCTCAAAATATTTCTCTGAGCGCCTAAAGAGTTCTTTAAGCGATTAGATATTATTGTTAAGGTTCAGATAGATACATTCACAGTTCTTGTAGAGTTGGAAGTTTGTTCGCAGATGAAGGAATCCTGCAGCTGAGTGAGTTTTTTTTTTTTTTTTTGTCGACGACAGAAGTCCAATGGGCTCGTCAGAAGGAGTGGTGAAGGGATGCAGCTTTGGATTGGTCTTGAATAGTGGACCGACGTTCGTTTTTGACAGCCCATTTAGTAGTTCTTCTTTGGTGAAAGAGGTGCTGGAGCTTCCTAATGTCGACCTCACAGACGGTGGGCAGAAATCTCACTGTTGAAATAGGCAAGATTCTCCAGATTTATGGAGTTTTAGTAGGCTCCGATGGATCGGGGACTTTTCCCTCCAAAATTGTTGTACAAATTTCCTGGCCCCTCTATTGGTCAGAAAACACATTCTTATCTCTGATAAGAATCAAGGCCCTGGGAGCCGTTTCCGAGGGTACTGAAAACAGGTTGAAGTGAAGAAGCTGTGAGGTTTCTCCCAGACTTTATGGCTCCATGGAAAGAATAATGGTGGTGGAATTCCTTTTTATTTTCCAGCTTTCTCCTTAGTCAGAAAATATATTCTTATCTCTGATAAGAATCAAGGCCTTGGGAGCCGGTTTTGAAATTAAAAAAAAGAGGTTGAAGTGAGGATACAAAAAATAGCGAGAATGTGAACTTGTGAAATCGTTGTTCTCAAATTAAATTCCAACAATACATTACTTTATCTTTCTGACTTTCTTTTTAGAAACTTTTGACAGCAGAAACACATTTACAAAAGCTTTTTTTAAAACTATTGCTCGTGTTTGTGAATTAAATTTAATTATTAATAATTTCAACTGTCCAACTGTTGTAACTTTAAATTAAGTTTATGAAGTTTAACTTTTAAAAATAACTGTCTTAAAAATAAGTTTCTTGTCATTTTATAAATTTATCTGGCAGTGTCTTACTTTTAGGGGTGGGGGTGCGAAAGTGCAGTAGTGTCGAAATAAATCCTTTCCTCCGGGAAACACTCGGTGATCAAGGAAGAGAAAATAATCTCAAATAAAACAATACAATAGTGCACCCTGAACCGTTAGAGACAGGTTTCGACTTGAGGGCACCGACCTTGAAAGAATTTAAATAGGTCATATTGACAGAGAGATCAGCTTCAGACCCAGGACCCAGCGGTGTTCCTTATAGTGTCTATAAGAGATGTCCGAATATTCAGGTTCATCACTGGAAGATATTTAAAGCAATTTGGAGGAGAGGTGGAGTTTCAAAGCAGTGGAGGTTCGCTAATAAAGCGCCGATTCCTTGTAGCGGGCGGTCCAGTGGCCCCGTATCACGGAAAGGGGTGAACGAGGTCACAAGAGGCCCGCTAACATTTTTGAAGACGTTAAATCTGACATGTGGAGCAATATGGACGACAGAACGAGGATATATAGAGGTTTATTCTAAAAGGAAAAGGAAATGAAGATGGTCGGAAACGGTGGAGGTGCTGGATACTGCAGGAGTGAGCCGGATGCTGCAGGAGTGCTGGATACTGCAGGAGTGAGCCGGATGCTGCAGGAGTGCTGGATACTGCAGAAGTTTTAGTGCAGGCATTGATGGTCGAGGTTGGCAGTTGCTAGGATCATCGTTGTTGGGGGTTGAAGCTGATGTGGGTTGTTGCCAGGATGATCGCTTGGTGGTTGTTGATGTTGAGTGATGCCAGGATGATCTCTGTTGGTTGTTGAAGCTGAGTCGTTGCCGGGGTGCCAACTAGTTGCTGCAGTTCGTGTTGCCAACGTTGTTTGTCATTGCCTGGATGCCAACTTGTTGCAGCAGTTCGTGTTGCCAACGTTGTTTGTCATTGCCTGGATGCCAACTTGTTGCAGCAGTTCGTGTTGCCAACGTTGTTTGTCATTGCCTGGATGCCAACTTGACGTGTTGGGAAGGAAGAGAGAGAGAAAGAAAGTATCGTCAAGTTGGCAGACAAAAAGAAATGGGAGCGTAAATTAATACACAGCCCGTTGATCGGCGTCCTTGGCCAATGAAGGCCAAGGGGCCTGCGTAACGACCGTTGCGGCCGCCGACAGCCTCCCCAAAGCTTGGGAGAAATCACTGTCTTGTGTCGAGGGGGACCAGCAAGAGAAATTGGCTTAACCGAAAAGTCTCTATAAAAAAAACTACAAGGTTAGCTAAAGATAACTATGGTCTAAAATGACTAGATGTATATTACACCTAGGTTTGTAATATAGCCCTAACTAAAAAGGGATTTGCTAGTCCCTCTGACGTGTTAACAGTGTGAGGAGTATGAATGAGAGGTCAAGGTCGAAAAGACCTGTTCCTCTGCTGGTTCAAGGACAGAAGGAGGCGGTAACTCCGACATCCTAAAGAAGAAAACTCCAAAGAAGTTGAATAGTTTAGAACTATTTCTTTGCTGGACACTGAAAACAAAATCTTCAGCATTCAGTCCCAACGACTTTGGCATTATCTTGTAGCAGACCGTGGGTTTACGTGTTGTTAAATTAGGAACACGTGTGTAATGTTTGAATTTAATTTGAGAACAATATTTTACAAGTTCACATACTCGCTATTTTTTCTATCCTCACTCCAACCTCTTTTTACTTTCAAAACCGGCTAATCAGAGATAAGAATATATTTTCTGACCAATGAAGGGACCAGGAAATTTGTTTAACAATTTTGGAGGGAAAAGTTCCCGATTTTTCTGAGCCTACCAAATCTCCATAAATTTGGAGAAGCCTTGCCTATTTGGCAGTGAGAATTCGACCCACCGTCTGTAAGGTCGACGATAGGGAGCTCCAGTCAACTTCAGAACCACTTTCAACCAAAGAAATTCCTGCTGGGCTGGGAAGACAGACCGTCAGCCCACTACTTAAAACCAACTGAAAGCAGCCATCCCTTCAACTCTCCTTCTGTCGTGCCCACTGGACTTCTGTCGTCGATCTACGAACTTATAGAATCGTCAATGTTTGTCTACTCACCCCCGTTAAAAATAGACTCTTCTATAAGAATTAGCTTTGACCAATCAACACCACACATTGTGAAACTCGGTTTGTTATTGGTCGAGACGACCCTAGAATGTGTATCCATGGTAAAAAAATCTGTTTTCCCGCCAGGCCACTGGGAGCCTACTTTGGTTTCCCAAACTAAATAAAAGGACGAATTTCAGTCCAATTCAGCAGTCAGACCTCTTCACCTAGAGAGAAGCCCATCAACTCCACGCCAGTCAAAACTCAAACTTTGCCGCGCAAAAAATATTCTCTGACTCAACAATCCACAAACACACTCTATCTCTCTCTAGAACAATTTCTCAAACTTCACTTGCTATACTTTCAAAGTGATATTTCTCACTACATAACAAGTATCAGAAACTAACAATTTATTTTTCTCAAGCAGATAAAGGTACGCAACTCTGAACAACTTTGAATATTTGTATAAACACACTTACGTACATACACTAACGATTCAACCTCAACAGTAACACCAAACATTTTTGTACGTTGATCAAACGAACAGTTTAATTCTGTAAACAAATCTAATCAATACCTGCAAACGCACCCAAACATTCACAACAACACAATACACAATTAAATACACTAATCCTCATTTATTCATCAAATCTTAAACCCACAGTATTTATTGTATATAAATTGATGTTATTCAATTGTTATGCATTCAACTTTTGTCTTGTTTTCAACTTTATTTGCATGATTTGTTCCAAGTATTTGTTCTAAATAATTGTTGTGGACGAATGTTGTAGAACACGGCCTCGAAATTCCTTCTGATCAATTTAAACACAATCACCAGTTCGCAACAAACTCACTCAACTGCAAGATTTTTATATCCACCAACAATTTTCCTACTCTACAAGAACTGTGAGTGCTTCTAAAACCTTCACAAAATTCTTTTAGGCGCTCAGAGAAATATTTTGTTTGAGCAAGCCTTTTTTCTGTTATGAATATTTTCTCTTCCCTTAAATGACATTTTCTCTTTTCCCTTTCTTGCACTAATTGCCTTTATCCCATTACCCTTTTTTCTGTATATGTAAATAAACAATTTCTTCTTTTATTGTTATACACCGAGCAGGAGTTTTTTCTTTATTCGCCCGCGTCTAAAAGAAAGAGTTTGTCCGCTCTAATCTTGCTGTTTTTTACTCGCGTTTTGTCGCAATTTTTTAACCTTAACCCTTTTATGCGAGAAAGCCGGGACAGATTTCTCAGCAGTAACTCCTGGTAGAATATTAAAAAGCCCACTACAAGAATATGGCATATTCAAGTTGAATCTAAAGAAAACAAACGAGACCGAGAAACAAAATTTACTATGGACAAAGGCATCAACATTTGTGCTTGTGCGTGAACATAAAGAGTTTGCATTTTGATGAATGTTCGTACATACATGAATGAATATGTGTTTGAAGGCGTTTTCCCACAAGTGGGAAAAACGCAGATCTCTGCTAGAGATCACATTTGTGTCCGCTGAAATGTAAAGTAAAAAAGAGAACGAGGTAAGAAATCGCCGAGTATTTATAGTGTAGGGAGAGCGTTCCCTAGTGAACAATTTGGACAATTAAGGAGGAGTTAACTCCGACAATCTTGTTGCCAACAATTACATAGACACTTCAGTACAGAAGGGAGGGATTGCAGGTATCCCAGGTTGTTTGAAGCATAATTAGCATGATAACGCAGCTCCTAAGAAAAGCAAATCGGAAAGGCGATCTAGTCATACTGTGGTTAGACCTTGATAATGCATATGGATCCGTTCCAGACAAATTAGTCGAGAAAGCTTTTAGAAGATACTATGTCCCTATTTGTGTAAAGAATCCCATACAAGATTATTACAATGATTTCAGCATAAAAACAACCTCCGATTTGTTATCTTCTGATTGGCATCGGCTAGAAAGGGGGATTATCACTGGATGTACAATTTCAGTGATATTATCCAAGTTAAGTATAAACATGTTGGTACATCAGCAGAAGTTGAGTGTTGAGATTCATTGATGAGAAACGGAGTACGAAAATCTCTAATCCGTGTATTTATGGACGATCTGACGGTTACTTCATCTACTGTCTCTGGATATTGGTGGATATTACAAGGTTTAGAAAAGATAATGACTTAGGCAAGAATGATGTTTAAACCGACAAAAAAATCAAGGAAGTACTGAAGAAATTGTGACAGGGATTGTGATAGAAAACTTCCGTTTCAAGATTGCAGAAACCATTATTCCGTCGCTAAAAGAAAAACCAGTTAAAAATATTCAATGCCAATTTAAGAGATACGGACGCTCCCCAGAAATGTTTTTCACACTTCGAAACAATAATGAGCAAAGTGGACAAGTCAGGACTGCCAGGCCGTTTTAAAGCATCGATATATCATGTTATGGTCCAAGTTCCTTGTACCACGGTGATGGTACAAGGTTAGAACCAATGAAAGAATAACACGAACACAGGTATGGAATACAAAGATATATTACAACAGAAATATAATACAAAGAAGTAGAAGTATTAGTAATGACTATCAGATTTCGTTTGAGTGAACTATGTTGTCACGACAAGTATCACTATTCCAATGTCCTTAAAATATGCCCTCAATTATCTCTCCTGGTCTTACAATCTCCTCATACCTCTTGAGAGGCGCAGTATTTACAATGTCAGGAATAGTCCATTATTATTATAGGTAAGTTCCCATAACATATCAATATGCCATTTTGTGGCCCCTGACGTTATATGAAGTGGCATTGACAACAGTTGAGAATATAGAGAAGAAAGTGGGCAGATATTTGAGACGGCTCAGCTTACTGAGGAGTTTGAGTAGTACAGCTCTGTATGGAGTATCGAACGCATTGCAACACTACTTCAGAGGTTGAAGAGTTTAAAGTGGTGAAGACTAGGGAGACAATCCTATACGGGGATTCAAAACCCCTAAATTTTCAGAAGCAGGAATAGAGGTTTGAACTAGAAGAAAGTGAAAGGCACCGCAACAGCACAGTACAGCAGAGCAAAGGTTGAGACAGAAAGCGTTAATAGAAGCAGATCAGGCCTAAGTTATTGTCCCAGTCCTCGGAGGAGAGAAAAAAGGAAAGATGGGAAATATTGTCTTCAATATGAAGTGAGAACAGGTGTGAAGGAAATTAGATCTAGCAAAATGGTGGCCTTAGGTCAACAAGGGGCTTGGACAAAATGGGGAAACCTACAAAAAAGGAAGATTTCCTGGATGGATCTCTGATATACTGAGCCTAGTAATACAAGCTTCCCGGTGCAGATACATTAAGTAATGTATGATACATTACTCAGCCCGGTAGACCTCCACACATGGGGGAAAGAGTAAGTCTCTACTTTGTCCATTGTGCCAGAAGAGAGGATCCCTTCAACACTTATTGAGTAGTTGCCCCAAGGCATTAACTGAGTGGCATTACCGATGGCACCATGATAAAGTTTTAGGAGGCATTGCATAAACAATCTCAAGGAGTTTTTAAACAAACCGATATGCTCCAAATAAGAAGCTGTACAATTTTGTCCAAGCCAGGGTAAAGGTAAAGATGTTACAGAAGAAGAAACATCCCTCCTCAAACTCAAATTCTAGTAGATAAGGAGTTTTGAAAATACAAACAGGACATGATCCTGAAAAAATGAGAATTAAAAGTCAAGAAAACAAAGCCCAAAAAAGCCAGGGACAATATTCACAATTTAAAGAAATGCAAAAAAGGTAAGAAGGGAGAGTGAAAACTGATTAAAAAAACATTTTCCTCAAGTTGGTATGTTCGCAAAAATTAGATATCTACCAGGTTTTGAAAAGAACAAGGCCAGAAGAAAAACATTCCTGATTGTTCTAAGGAAATGAAGAGCAGTGGTGGTTGAAATTATTATTTCAGTGAACTAGACGGGAGGTCTTGGATATATTTTAAAACTAAAAATTCATAGTTATAGGCAGGAATGTGTATCTGTATATATATATATATAAATTTATTCCCAGTGAAAATACAGATATAATGTAAATATATCTATTCAGGACATGATATGAAAATTTGTTACTTACCACTTCAAGCTGAGCAAGTTGACCCAAACCTTGTAAGTAAATTTGGGTAGACTGAACTGTTCAAGATGGAAATATCCATAATGTTTGAAAAATTGAATGCAGATTATCAATCTCCTAGAAATTGTAACTAAAGTCTGCTAAGAATAGCTGTAGTATAAATAACAGAGCCATCAAAAGGGTTTGGGTTAAGGCATTTACTGAGAGAATAAAATAATGAAAAGGAAATGGATACCAACACCATGAATCAAAATCCTATTTAATATAAAAATTCAAATATTACAAAAAATATTTAAAACAAATAAAAAAAGTATAAGCAATTCCTTTCATGTGCAAATTGCCTAAAGCATTTATCTATATATATATATCTATGTTTTTGTGATGTCAATGAAAAGTTTTGATAGAAAAAATACAACTATAGTAACACCATTGAACAATAACTACAAACACTTGATTGAAATATAGATAGTGAAGAGAATAGTGACCTGTATAGTAATAGAGGATAGAATAGAAATGGTGATCCATATAGACATGACACTAAGGTAAGGGTTTGTTTCTTCCTTTCCATCTTAATTTAATATTATCGTGGTTTATATATAGAGACATCGAAAGAAACAGCAACAGTTGGTTTGAAAATCACATTAAGGCATGAAACTGACAGTCACTATGCAGTTCTGATCTCCATGTCCACACTATCTCTATCTATGAATCAACCTCTCTCTCACAGATGAGATGTGGCAAGCCTCTTACTGTTCTATTGCTACTTGGTCGGATGAACTACATTCCTTGGTTCACCCAGTTCTAACATTCATGGCTAGGACCCACCATGCCACACACACACATTGTAACAAATGGGCTTGTACAGGGTGAACCTTACTGTAAAAAAAAAATACTATCTCTCAAAATTGAGCATTTCTTGATGCAAATATACGATTGTGGCTTCGAATGAGAAATCAGAGAGCAAAGTTCAAATTCCAGTTGGATTCATTACATTCACTTATGCAAAAATACCCTTGGGAAAGGCATGAATCCATATCCTCCCTCCATGTTAAATAGAAGGACTTGTATCTGAAAAAATAATTGCCAGTCTTAAAAAAGTGTTGATGCAATATTCACTTGCAAAAAAAAAGGAATTATTCTTACAATCCAAGATATATTTTGGCTTTAAAAAACCCACAAAGTATAAAAGACTGTTGAACTACTGTATAATATCTATTCTCCTATGTGAATGCCAGAAAATTTTCTTACTGTTATAGATATGGTTCTACAGAAGGATGCTGAGAATATGGGAATGCTGGAAGATTAACTCACAGATGAAGGAGAGACTAAGGGTTACAGATATTGTTCTACAGAAGTATGATAATAATATGTGATAACCCATAAAAAAGTTCTATGATAAATAGTTATTAGTTTAATTTTGAGCTGAAATTTTCACTGTATAATTAAAATTATGCAATTAAAAACTGTTTTTCAGGGAAAGATTTTATAAATTTCATTAAAAAATGACATTAAATGCTTAGCCAATGTATGTTGAATGTTTCTTGTATGAAAATGGTTAATTTCACCTTTACCATTATCAAAATGGAAGAAAAGATGTATAAAGATCTTATAAAACAAAATAATGGAGGGGGATACAGAATTTCTGAATCTCTGGCAAGAAAAACTCATTTTCATTTATGCGTTATGTTTATTTAATGAAACTAAGTTTATAACTGACAGAATCAGAAGAGCGAAGACTAATGCCGAGACGAACTAATATCTTCATCTGTAATAATAATATTGGTATTACATGTAAATTTAATAAACACCAAGCAATAACATTTCAATCAAAGTTAACTGACCAACCATATAAGAGTAAACTGAATACTTTATGGCATCAAAACGATAGACAAGTCAGACTAGAAAATGAATCCTTAGAAAATGAATGGGAATAGAAAGAAAGAAAAAAAGAAAGAAGAGCATTTTCTAGACGGATATATTGAATCTCTGGCTGTTATGAAAAATCTAAAACCTGTCAATCAGTCTGAAGAAAAAAAACACAAAAAATAAGAAACCAAAGATGAAAGTTGATTCATGGAAAATAGAAATGGTGCTTGGTTGTCTGCAAAACTTTTCATCAAGTGAGAGAAGCCTCAAAGAGAGATGGGATTGTTTTTCAAACCATAAGGAAAATAACCAAAAGGAATTACTTTATATAGTGGAACAACTGGCGCTTTTAAAAAGTTCTGTAAAAATATTGCCACTAATTTCAAATAAGTAATGGCAAGAATGAATCATTGCATGAAATGGTTTTTGCTTAGAGTGACAAGAGAAATGACCAAAAGAGATACAAATTATTTAATGGAACAAAACAATTGTAGAACATAAACTTTAACTATGGAGATTAAGTTTAATAAGATGACAGGACAATGTTTAACTACTATCGTGCCACAAAAATACGTGTCAAATGGATGGTTATTCCTTGATGCCGCTATAATTGTATACACTTTTGATTCCCTCAGCCACATTTGTTTTAAAAAGCAATGATTAGAAATTTAATAAAAGCGAAACATATGAAAGTGGAGTTATACATTTTCTTTATTATTGAGAATTGACAACAAAGATGTTCACTGATATTTCTATAAAATTATGAATTAAAAATTTGTTTTCCTAGTTGTTATAAAATGGTAAGTAATAAATATTGCATTGTAGTTGGCTTCAGAATTATATATTTTGATAGTTTTTAATTTTTTATAAATTTTTAAATAAAAATCTTTCTTTTTAAAATTCAGTTATTCATAAAATGTAAATAATAAATAGCAAATTGTACTTGGTTCACATATTTTTATAAGCTGATAAATAAACACTGCCGAGGGAGTCAAATGTGTATACAGTAACAACGATGTCAAGAGAATAACCGTCGTTTTGACAGACCATTTTTTTTGCAGGCATAAAGGTTTAAACATTACCATGTAGTGATCACAACTGATCAGATTAACGTGTATTAAAATAATTGATCACTGCAACATGTATTAAAACAAAGCTTAAATTAAGCTAATATCAAAAACATAAATAACAAATGAATCAATTGAAGAAGGAATAAAAAGAAAATAGGTTGTTTGGAAATTAATTATGTCTTACCAGAAAGGATATAAGAACAAATGTAACTTAATAATAATCCATGTAAATATATATGTACTTATATGGAAAAGAATGAAGATTTTTAATAATACAGTGTCCGATGGATAAATTGTTGTCTAAATTATGAAAAAATGAAAATAACACTGACATCTTACTTTAACAGATATATTTACCAAAATTACACATATCATGAAATATTAAAAAGAAAGTTTATTCAATAAAATCACCATTGGCTTCAACCACGACCTCCAGACAACTTTAGAATTTCTTGTAACTCTTCTGGGCGGACTCCTTGTTTAAGTTGGGGAATATAATCTTTGCCTTCAGTTCATGTTTGGTGTTACAAGACATTTTGTTGGTCTTTCACTCAACTGCACCCCACACATAATAATCAAGGGAATTTGAGTCTAGGTGGCCTGATGTAAGGAGTGATGTGGTCTTAAATTGTCTGACAACCATAATTGGATTCTCCTGCTTGTGTGACATGGTGCAGAGTCTTGTTGCTAGACATAGGGTCTTCCAGCAGCCACCCTCTTAAGCCAGAGCAGCAGTACCTCCTCAAGGCATGTGATGCAGGTCTCTGTGTTGAGTCTGGGGCCCTGTAAGAAGATGAATGGAGGCATAATGTCGTCATCACTAGTGATCACTTCAAACACCATGATGCTGACTAGATATAGCATCCATCTCTATCCAAATATTCTGTTCCTCTTTTTGAAACCAAACACACTGGAATGTTCATATTGAAGCTTCCAGCATGAATGCCAAGCTGTACAGCATGCCGTTTCAAATGATTCTTGTACACTTTTTCTCAGATGGTGCCCAACTTTCTAAAAAACAAACACATGCACAAAATTAAAATGTTCACGCTATTGAAGCTTTTGAGTCGAACCAGCATGAATGCCTTATAGTAGCAACAGCACTTGTGCAAATGATAGGTCTGTCGTGTTCTAGAAACAACAAAAAAATTTCTCACGAGATGGAGGAAAAATCTTCAATGCCTTTATGTTATTGTATCATGGTACACTTCAAACACCATGAAATGACAAGATCACTGCCTACTGAGCAATTCCCTTTATAATCCACAACTATTATAGGTGGGAGAGTCTATTTCTATATGTTCCAAATAACATTTTTTATAAACGAAAAACAATATTTTTCTGACTGGTCACACGCCATTCAGGGGAGGGGAGAACATTGCATAGATTCTAGTCATTGAAGTAGATTTTTGCTAAAATCAGATCGCATACAGAACACAAACTTTTTTTGGGGTAAAACAAAGGTATTTTGATTTAGAGGCATGTTTAAAAAACATTAAAAACTTTTAAAAAATGAGGAGAAATGGAATCCAAGTTGCTTATAATTTTTTTAATGGTTTTAAGTTTTCCTCAAAGAACATTATTATTCTTAATTGGTAAAACAGTTAGGATCTTAAATGGCACGATTTAAACCTTTTTGCCAAATTATTTTGAATGCACCTTTTCACTTTTGAGTCTGGTCAAGGGGGTTGAAATTTCTAGTTGAAAATATAGAAAGGAAAGAGGGAAGATGGTGAGGAAATTCTCAAGATGAAAAATAAATCATAAGAAAATAAATAATTCAATAATAAAAAAAGATATTCTTTTTTCACTTTCCATACGTTGTCTCAATGTCCAAAAAGAATTACTTGTTCACCTAATATTAAAGACCCAAGAACAACTGAAGCTATATATTATTCAAAATGAAGTTTCTTAATGAAGAAGTATACAACACTTATGACTAAAAATCAACATTATTTAAATGGAGTAAGATTAACAATAAAATAAGGATAATATTGAAGAGTTTATGAACCCAGAGTGCTGGGATGAAAAGCAACAACAATAACATAAAATGAAACTAGTAATAAAATAAGAAGAGTGTATAGAGCCAGAGTCCTAAAAACCAACATTATTTAAAAAAGAAAAATTAATAATAAATAAAGTATAATATTGAAGAGTTTATGGAAACTTCAATAAAAATAAAATGAAACTAAAAAAAAGCCCACAAATTACAAAAATGCCCGCAAACATTTTCAATAAACAAAATAATAACAATAAAAACATGTAAAGGTAAATAAGGTTCATATAGTTTTGTCAAAAACTTTTGAAGTCTATAAAAGGTAATCATTTGTTTCATTCCTCATTTCTTTTCTGCAAAAATAATCAAATCATGTCCAAGGCAAAAATATATATGAAGTGAATCAATCTTTTTTTGGTTGTTCAAAATGCAAATTCAACCCCCCAACCTTTTAAATTCATGATAAACTAAACAAAAATTTTGGTTATAAAACTACCATTAATATGAGCTTATACTTACTACCCTAACTTCTGACAAAAAGAGAATGAACATACCCAAAAGACATAGACCCTTTGTTTCATTAAAAGTTTAAAAGAATAAACGTTTATAGTAAAAAATCCAGATTTTTATTTTTCTTTTTGTTTCCATATGACACAACAATAAAATACACATAAAATATGCAACCTTTTAAATTCCAATAAACAATAAAAATAAGAAGAAAAAGAATAGAGCAAAATAATATGAAGCAAAAAATATATATGGAAATCAAAATTAGGCAAAGCAACAGTAATAAGGCAAAAAAATTCACAAACTAAGAATGGTGTTAATGCACAAAAGAGATACAGACAAGTGATTGTAGTGTTCTGACTTTAAGAACAAAAAAAAAACAAAATTATGGCAGATAAGACTGAGAAATGATCCATTTTTATTGGTTAGGAAGAAATCTCAGCATGCATCCTTATGATTTGTCTATAAATTTGAGGATGAGACATTTTTAGCAATCATTCCTATTGAGTTGGAACCAACAGAAAAAAAGCAATAATGTTAAGATGAAGTAAAACTAATAATAAAATAATAGTAATAATGAAGTATGTATTGACGCAGATAACAAACAACAATAATAAGATGGAATAAAACTAGTAATAATAACATCATCAACAAATATTAAAACAAAACATGAACTATCTATTAAGAAAATTAGTTTATTTTTGGAAGCCATTACTGTTCATTTTTGACACAGGTTTACTTTTATCTAATTTTAGTCACTTTTTATTGCTGTAATGAAAATTATATTTGTCAGAAATGAATAATAATGACCAACAATATTTTATCTAATAAAATTAAAATAAAGATAATATTTCAGCTGCTGTATTAAAATTATAGTTTTTATTTTTTCTCTTTAATATTTATACCAGATTATTTAGTATTAGTAACAATGCTATAATTGGTCCCTCAAAATTCTGAGTCATAATTGTTTAGCCAATGGGAAGAGAAAACCACCTATATCTTGCAGGAACAATAAAGTCATGAGTGGGGATCAAGCAGTTGGGATATGAGATGGCCTTATATGCATTTGGGGTGGGTGATTGCCAGCGGTCAATTAGAATTTGAATATGTCGAGATGGCTGGATGAATCAGATGTCAGAGAACAAGACAGTTGAAGTCTGGCCATGAATGTGTGCAAGAATAAAAAGATTAGAAAATATTGATATGGTAGTCTTAAAAAAGATCAGATGTGGAGATAAAAAAAAAAACAAAATTATGAGTTGAGAGCAGAAGAAATGAATAAACATAAAAGAGCAAAGTTAATCTGTGTTTAGTGAGGTAAATTGATACCAACAAAACAACTAAGAAACTGAGACTTGAACCTCATTCAAAATGTCTGATCTTATTATTCATTTTATTGAGTGAAACAACAGAATACAATTTGTGCCTGCCTTCCCAGCTCTCTCTCTCTCTCTCTCTCTCTCTCTCTCTCTCTCTCTCTTCTGTTCCAGACTTCCTGTCTCTGCTTTAACTCTGCCTCCAGATCTCCAGTTTGCTAATTTCATTCCTTCGTCTCCATCATTCTGCCTCTTTTTTTCATTCTCTCCTCTGTCCCAGACATACTGCTCCTTCTTTTACTCTCTCTCTCTCTCCACCATTCTGTTTTCTCTCTCTTTTGCTCTCTCTCTTCTTCCTTCTCTATCCTGAACCTTCTGTCTCTTCTCCTGCTCTCTTTTCTGCCCCAGACACACCTTGTCTTTTTTTCACTCTCACTCTCTCTGTTCCAGACCCCACTCTTCCTTCTTTTGCCCTCTCTTTCCATTCTAGAGATCCTCTCCTTTCTTTTCCTCTCCAAACTTCATTACAGACTTTCTCTCTTTTTGTTTGCTTGCTCTCTCTCTCTCTCTCTCTCTCTCTCTGTCCGTCCCTGACTCACTGTTCCTTCTTTTGCCCTCTCTTTCCATTCTAGACATCCTCTCCTTTCTTGTACTCTCCTCAGACTTTCTGTCCTTTTGTTTGTTTGTTTGTTTGCTCTCTCTCTCTCTCTCTCTCTCTCTCGCCTTCTGTCTTTTCCTTCATTCTCTTCTCTTCCCCCAACCCAGTGTTCATTCTTTTGCATACCCTCTCTTCTAGACTCCCTGTCCTTTCTTTAGCTCTTTTTTCTCTAACCTGGGCTTTTCGTCTCTTATTTCCCTATTGCTCATCTATCCCAGAATTCCTTTTGCTCTCCTTTGTCTGTCTTAGACAATTTCCTTCATCTTTCTCTGTTTCATTCACATTCTTTCTTTCTTTCTTTCTTTCTTTCTTTCTTTCTTTCTTCTTACTATCATTTTTCATTTAGTTTTTTTAACACCTACCTTCCATGTCTTCCATCAACATCTTTCTTTTTCGCATTTCATTTTCTTTTAAATCCTTTTTTCTCTCTTCACTTTCACCCAGACAGACACACACACATTATTCACTTTTCTGGCAACCATTCATGTTTGACTTCAATTTCAAATTGATTCTTTCTTTACTTTTTTTCCATTTTAAAGCATTCTTGGTTTAAATCCCCAATAAGTTAATAATTTGCAACAAATTAAAATTTATCAAATTAATTATCAAAATTTCTCAGTTAGAAAACAAATTAAATTAAATCTTCACACACTTTTGTACATATTATCCATGACAATAACCTACTTTATTTTCTTTTCTCTGATGTTCTGACTTGTAAACTATTTTCATAAAACATATTCTATACTTCAATCTTTTGAAAAATCCCAGTTTTGAATTTGATATATTGACTAAATTTTGAATTTGATATATAGACTGAATTTTGAATTTGCTGGAGACTGAATTTTGAATTTGATATATTGACTAAATTTTGAATTTGATATTTCAACTAAATTTTGAATTTGATATATTGACTAAATTTTGAATTTGATATATTGACTAAATTTTGAATTTGATATATAGACTAAATTTTGAATTTGATATATTGACTAAATTTTGAATTTGATATATTGACTAAATTTTGAATTTGATATATAGACTAAATTTTGAATTTACTATAGACTAAATTTTGAATTTGATATATAGACTGAATTTTGAATTTGATATAGACTAAATTTTGAATTTGATATATACACTAAATTTTGAATTTGATATATAGACTAAATTTTGAATTTGCTATAGACTAAATTTTGAATTTGATATATACACTAAATTTTGAATTTGCTCTAGACTAAATTCTGAATTTGATATATAGACTAAATTTTGAATTTGCTATAGACTAAATTTTGAATTTGCTATATAGACTAAATTTCCACATGCAAAATATAAAGTAAAATACATTCAATAAAGAGCAATTGTCAGAAACTAACTTTTTTTTTACTGATAGTATAACACAGCAGTGACTCTGGATAAGTTACAATCTCTATCCATGAAATTCTCAGCATCCTTCTCTAGAATCACATTTCTGTTGCCTCCTATTTTCTCTTCGTCTTTGAGGATATTGTCCAAAATTCATTTTTTCTCTGTTTCTCAGTATTTTGTTTAGCTTTTGGAATGCATCTATTGCATTTTCTGATGCACATTCAGATTTTGATGCTGTAATAGTTCTGGGGAAGGTGATGATTGAAACTTGCTCCCTATCAAAGGAACATGAAAGGAATGGGGATGATTTCATATGATAAACACAGCATGGTGGGTCCTAGCTGTGAAGGTCTGAGCTGATTGGCACTAAGGGATCTAACTCGTCCAAACATCTGAAAAATTTAATATAGATAGCATACATAATTTAACAGTTGAAATTCATAATTCTGTTCTGTGCAATCAAATAAGCTATCATCACCAAAATTTAAGATTGCCATATTTATAGTTAATTTAATCAACTTTGTTTAATATTCCTTGCAAAAATCAAAGCAACATTCAGGGCAAAAATTTTATACACTGATATGCCAAATGTTATTAGATAGCAGTATGTAAAGGTAATGGTAGGTAGAGCCATAATACCTTGACTGTTGTAATGCACTATGCATTAGTCTGTGATAAAATAAATGACCATCACCAAAATTTCCATATTTTTTTTTAACAGTGATTTAATCAAGTTTATTTAATATTCCTTACAACAGTAAAAGTGATATTTGGAACCAAAATTATATACATTGACATGCCAAAAGTCATTAGATAGCAGTATGCAAAGGCAATAGTAGGTGGCACCACCAATATCTTTAATGTTATGTAATGCCCTGAAATAGAGGGTGCCAAACAGATATTTCACTTTTAAACTGATTAAAAGTGTTAATACCCATTATGGACAGTGCTGCAACTGATCACATGTCCTTAATGGTCTTGTCCTGAGGTTTGACTAGAACTGGCGGCATTAACTGATAAGCTCAATTCACATCCAAATTCAATGCACAATGTCTTATTTTATGTGCTGTGTCCATTCAGGATTTAGGAGATGATGGCTCTCCACAATTTCCTATCCTTTGTAGCTCTGAGTTATGTTTATTCCCTTATCTCTCCTGTTCTGCTATCCATGTATGCAAGCTCATTCAGCTGGACAAAGCTTAATATAGCCTAACAGTTGAAATTCACTGTACAGTTTTGCAAAATTTTTTGAAATGGTGTCGAGATACCAAACATTTTTTTTAGCAAATTTGAGGGTGCTGAATCTGAAAATGAACCTTATTTTTTCTTGATTAGCTGCTGTTTATGCTGTACAGAAATGCCTCATTTTTGAAAAAAAAAGCATTTTTTTTTCATTTGTGTTCTGTATATATGATATTGACCAACAGCAATATTTCTCAAAATAAAATCATAGAAACCTCTCAATTCATATTTAATCCAACAAATATTGGTTAGCTTATTGAGAAATTCTATTTTTGCAATAACAATCAGACCCTAAGTCTTTAAAAATAACATGATTGAATATACCAAGACCAACAAGTATTTTCATCAAATCAAATAAACTAACAGCAGAAATAAAAACTTCATGAACATAAAACCTATGGTAAAAATGTTCTTTCTTGATTGTCTGTCAAGTTCAATGTTATTTAAGTCCCTTTTCATACTCCAGCAGTATCATGTACAATGGAATAGGTGCATTCAATTGGGATGTCTTTAGTTGGAGTTTCTTTCCAAATGTGAAAACAAAATGCTCTCAATGTACTTGGTTTCCTTCCGTAGTGAAGGGATAAAAGTGATGGGATAAATTTATGAATATAAAACAGAACATTTTAGGGTTTCATTTTTTTTATTTATTTCACCTTAAATATCAGGTTCACTAATGCGTATTACTGATAAAGTTTTTTAGTTAATTTGAATTTTGGCAATAAATTGGAAAAAATTTGGTACATATATTTTAAAATTTTTGACCCCAAAACACTTTTTTCTTATAAAAATAGTTATTTCATGTGGCTGAAATAAATTGCTTGGTCTACCTGAAAACTGATAGGTTTCTACTAACTAAATCTTGTGATCATTCAAGATCATAAATTGATCTTTTTTTTCAAAAATGAGCAATTTCGGTACAGCAAAAATGTTAGCTAACCATGAAAAACTAAAGTCATTTTCAGAATCAGCACCATGAAATTAGCTAAAAAATGTGTTTTATTTCTTGGCACCAAAAATCATGTTGACCAGTGTAATCAAACATCACCAAAAGTTATGATATTATTTTTAACAATTATTTAATATATTTTTTAAGGAAAAAAAATATTACCAGCAATACATTTTTGTAAAAAAGATTTTAAAAATTTTGTAATTTTTGTAAGTAAAAAAACAATATTACCAGTAATACATTTTTCTAAGGAAAAAAATATTACCAGCAATACATTTTTGTAAAAAAATTAATAATGCTCCCAAGAAAATTAAATTTTGATTTCAATGAGAAAAAGAAAGAAAATAAAAGTGAAGCAAGAAAGCCATGAAATTTTCACGGGTATTACAAGATTTTTTTTCAATTTCATCAAAATTTCAATGAAAATCAGGGGTGCGACTTATACTCTCGACATCATAGAGAATCTGACTGTAGCATATCAGTAGTCTAGGCGAGTACCCTGGACTCGAGCATAAGCAAGAGAGCAAGGGAGAAAATTAATTTTTCCTGACATTTCGATTTTACGCAATTGCCTTTTCCAACAGTAACATGTCACACATTGAATAAAAGCACTTGATCTGCATATTTATCATATCAGAAACAAAGAAAAGAGTATTAAACTGTTATGTGATATCTGTCCTCCTGTATGGCAGAGAATGCTGAACAATCTTCTCATAGATGAAGAAGAGACTCGAAGCAGCAGAAATGAGGTTCTACAGAAAGATGCTGAGGATACAATAGACTGAACATGTAAGCAATAACAAGGTTTGGGAGAGAAGAAAAAGAAAAAAATCTATTAAGAGCTATGAAGTACAGGAAATTGTGGAGAGCCATGACCAGATATGGCACATACAAGAAGAAGACTGTTCCTTAGGATACCTCTTCTTTTTTAAAATGCTATATCTCTACAGATTCCTTTTCTTTATTATCCATGAATTACCAAAACTTCCTGGGAAAAATAGCATAATGATTTACCATTACCTTCTCTATACTTTTGAATTTATAATTTCATTAGCATTGGGACTCCAAAATTTCATAATTTGTGGTGGCATCCTAACAATTCACGTGAACTGATTCTTAAAATTATGAAAGCTTAGCAAACCGGTTGTTAGATTCTCTGAAAATAATCTTATATATCAGTAACCGATATATAATAGCTAAATAGCCAATACCATTGCTGTAAGTTCTGCAGAGACTGAAAGAGGGTTTTCTATGATGAACATAATTTATTCTGATAAAAGAAATGTTCTTGAAAGTAAAAATGTGTCAAATCTTCTAGTCATAAATTTGATTGTTCTTCCATTGGATCTTTGGGACTGCAGTAATTCCATTCAAATGTGGCTAAGAAATATTAACACAGCTGATGAGACTAGAGTCAAAAAACATCAGACTTTTCAACATAAATATGAGAACAGAATTACAATCTGGAAATATCTTAATAAATAAATGTTTTCTATTAAATTATCAAAATGGTTTAATTCTTTTTGATACTATAAAGTAATTTGTTTCCATTCTCAGATTAAAAAAAAAAATAAGCAGAATAGGTTCCTAAAGATTACCTGCCTTTATAGAACTGGTTCCTGGAAATCTGGGATGCCATTATTGGTCATAATCCAGTGCTGTATAGGCCTGAGTTGTATGAGTGTCAAAAAAATGAAAACAGTTTTGATTTGCACAAGAGTCAAAAATGGTACAACAAACAGGTAGCACCTAGTAGCCAAGGTTTTTGTCCTCTGATGATTTTTTTGATCCCAATGGACATGATAAAAAAGCTAATTGTTATAAAAAACAAGTTGAAAACATAGTTCAAATTCTGAGGCTGTACATGTTGACTTTGCAATAACACAGTTTGGGAAAAGAAAGAATTCACTTATCAAGAAGTCTGAATTCCAGACACTCTGGCAAAACAACTGGCAGGTTCCTACAATTGATAGATGAGATATTTTGGAAAGTGAACATTTGTAAAAATCACTCACTCAGAAGAACCTGACCAGACATTTGCTGATATAATGTTTTTTACCCACATAGTCAATCATGACAGGGTCCATTCATCTAGCAGTGTTGGAGGAAATGTATTTTCATTTTCAGTAAGTTGGTAGGATGTTGAATCTAACAGATAAAGAACATTAGAATTTTTTAAA
Organism: Acanthosepion pharaonis; assembly: GCA_903632075.3. NCBI lineage: Eukaryota > Metazoa > Mollusca > Cephalopoda > Sepiida > Sepiidae > Acanthosepion > Acanthosepion pharaonis. Next base: position 132,529 of record CAHIKZ030005534.1, read on the forward strand.
AAGTATGTGTAATATTTTTGAGAGCAACAAGTTAATAATTTTTAATAATTAGGGCTTCTATTAAACCTATGGCTCAGATTGAGGAATCGGAGAGCCAAGTTTGAATTCTAATCAAATCCATTACATTCACTTCCATGCTAATACCCTTGGGAAAAGTATGAATCCTCTTCTTCTTACCACAGCTATGGGTAAATAGCAGGACAGATTGGGTTCTATAGCCTTGAATGGCAACTTGGCTACTGCAACAATAAATGGCTACCTACTGCAGGAAAAAAATCTGCCTCGTCAGTCATATATCAAAAGATACATGATTGTCTAAGTGTGTATCACGCATGACACATAACTGACTGATTAATTCTATGACCCTTTTGAATTACAAATTTCAGACTCTCAAAAACAGTATCCATGTCATCCTTAGCATCTTTTCCTGAAAAACTTCTTTAAGAAAGATTGTAGAAATTTCAACCAATAGTAAATGTTTCTTATATGGATACAACTAATTTCATCATTACCCTTTAGAATGTAGTTAAATAAACTGTTGTAAAGTCATACTGAGTGTAACAGCAAAATTGTCCAAATCATGTAACAGCATGCAATAATTGTCCATCCTATAAAATGTTTAATATCTAAAAATGACTGAACTAATTGAGTTTATTTTTCCAGTTTTCCAGATAAGACATTAAGCCATCTTGACACCATTTGTCCTAAGTATCACTGAGAAACCCATTGAGTTATTCAGCTAGAAAGAGAACAGTCTTCCTAAATAAGCAATGGTGGGAGGAAAAAAGATCATTCAGGCCTTCAGTAATGGTACCAACATTCATACTCTGGCTTCCATCTTCAAAATCCATTCAAGAGAACAGTGACTAAATTTAAAAAAGTAAGAACAGTAGAAAGGAAATCTGGATCAGGAGGTCACAACATCATCTCAGCTTAGAGCTAAAGAGATCAATTAGAAAAGATCCAACTCAATCCATAAGATGGATCAAAAAATCATCAGAGGACAAAAACCCTGGCCACACGGGAGGGAAGTTTTAGATATGACAGACCAAAAAGCAGAGAAAAAAGACTTGAAAATGAAATTGTACATGAAACCTGTAAGGCACCTTTTTATTCCAGGGCAGAAAGTTAGAAGGTTAGAGAGGGCAAAGAACATCTTGAATAAGTTGAAAAATGATCCTGGAATAATTTATTATATATATATATATATATATATATATATATATATATATATATATATATATATTTGAACTTTACATCAATCTTTTATGAACTTCCGATCCTTAGATATGATTAATTAATGATGAACATATCATTTTCGTTTATGATTGATTTCATCATGATTCTGTTAAGCCTGGAGAATAATTTTACATTCTTATTGAGTCCAAAAGTGTTATAAAAATCTCGGAGAGTTCCAGTAAGATATCTTTAATCATTTATAAGTTACAATGGTTCTGAGCTTCATCTAACAAATCGATAAATTTTGCTTTTACATGATTTGGACAATTTTGCAATCAATTTTGCAATTAATTTTGCTGTTACACCTGGTATATCATGATTAGGGATATTCAAGTAAGATGTTTATTGTGTTGTAATGAATATTGACTTGGAATGAGAAGTCAAAGACCCAAGTTTGTTACATTCACTTACATGCAAATACCTTTGATATATCATTTTTCTCCCTAGCTATGGATTAAATAGTAGGACAGACTGGGCCCTATAGCCTTGATTGGAAACCAGCCTACCACAGAAAGAAATGGCAACCTATTACAGGAAAATCTTCTGCCTAGTCAGTTATGAATCAAAAGAGACATGATCATCCAAGCATGTATGATGTATGGCATTTAACTGACTCACATAAAATGAATATGATAAGCACTTTTGTCCTTGTCGAGAGGAAACAGTTTATAGTCTCCACTCTTCATATATTTGAATTAAGCTGTCACTATATAAACTATTATAAAGTCATGTATCATAATGGCAAATACTTAAGTAAATAGGCATAAAAAAATGAATATGGATAACATTTTTTTTTTCTTGGCTAGGGGAGATAATTCATAGTCTCCACTCTTCACATATTTAAATTAGATTACTACTACATAAACTGTTATAAAGTTATATATCATAGTGCCTGATACTCAAGTAAATATTCATAAACAAACTAAATCTGAAAACCTCTTTGGTTCTTATCCAGGGAGATAATTTATAGTCTCCAGTTTTCACATAATTAAATTAAACTACCACTGTATAAACTTTACATGTAAAGAATTTTTAGCTGAGGAATGATTTTCTATATGCATCTTCTCCATGTTCTAAAAATGAACAATTCATGATTATTGGGCCTCAAACTCACACCTGTCCTCAAGTGGAATTCATGCATACGATTCATTGCTAAGGATACAGGTAAAATGGTTGGTTCCCTGTACCATTCCAGTAAGAACCTGATTCCTGCTATCCTCTGCCTTTACAAGAGCCAGATCAGGCCCAAAATGGAGTACTGTTGTCATATTTTGGGCAGGAGCTGTGCAGACCTCACTTTCCAGCTTTGATAGAGTCCAAAAGCATCTCCAAGCCTTTGTAGGTGACAAATTATTCTCCAACATTTCTCCCACAGGCAGGATATGGCAAGCTTCTAACTGCTCTATCACTATTTCCATGAAAAATGCCCAGACGAACTACATACCCTGGTCCCGCCAATTCAGGGAAAAGTAAGTTCCACTCTAACAGCTTCTTCATGCAAACCACTACCCTGTGGAACCAACTCCCAAGAGGATGTTTCCCTGATCACTACAATCTTAACTTGTTCAAGGCTAGGGTCAATCATTATCTTCCACTCCTAACATAACCTCCTACCTCGAGTGGTCCCCTCACCCAGGCCTTGTAAAGGGTGACGCTTACTATAAAAAAAATTTCAAGAAATGACATTATTTAGACTATTGTCCTGATCTTTATCGCCATATTTATTACAATGTTTTGGCCTTTGTATGCTCCAACCTTCTTCAGGTGGTTGAATGTCGAACATAACATTTTATTTCACTCACTGGGGTAAACTGTTCTAGTTCCACGAGCCATGTTTTAATGGATGTCAGTTATCAGTTATCTCCTGTTAATTTCCCTCTGCCTTAACCGGGTATTGAACTCACACTCTTTGGGTCCTGTCACTGGATCTAACCAATGCCTTTATCCACTGTGCCATGTGTCCTTGAGGACACATGGCACATATGGAAATATAGGCACATGAAAATATAGACAGATATTCAAGAGATGATGTTTTTGTTTATCAATCAAATCTGAAATGAATTGAAGACACTTAATATGTTGCTTCTCTTTCACCATAATTTCTTCATGTTCAGTTTGATATTTCTCCTGTAATGTTTCATGGAATATAAGGCTTCACTTAGTTTTAGTAAACCCAACGATTCAATAATGTTGTTTTATTTTTTGAGAAAAACATACTATAAAATGTTTAAAAGAATACAAAGAGTAAGAATGAATTATGTTTTTTTTTCTTTAAACAACACAAAAAAATAAACTGAATCTATTCTAAAATAATCCCAAATGAAGGAATTACTCAAGCCAGCCAAAATTAAAAACTGCTTAGAATCTGAGTTAATGGAATAAGCAGTCACCCCCATGAATGATTACACGAAAGGTAGTAGATATTTACTCAACCCCCCACGAGGTCAGGTTGTGACACAAGGTTGGTTTAATGTGGGGAGCCCGAGCGCATACACCTGGGCAAGGAACAAAAATTCCCTGAGCCCCCGCAACCATCAGTTGCACTGGCCTCAGTGCGTGCACTGATCCTTCTCTCTTGTGCAATGAAAAAGTGCAGCCTCGGGCAGCTGTTCCCCAGGGCCAGCACCTCTCAGTATAATTTTCCTCAGTTGCGACTCTGTCCTTTGATATAAGTATATGATAAGTATGATGATAAGTAGATGTGTACCTACTCAAGGTGATAAGTAGATGTGTGCCTACTCAAAAAGAGTAAGTTACGTGCTATACACTATAGGTAGTAAGTACCTATAAAGTCCACTGTCTATGAGAGACTCGTGGACAGAGGAGGAGTGTGAGAGCAAGACGACGCAAGCACGTCCGTCCTTCCAATTAGTGGCACTCACTACTAGATCAACCTGTGTGTGTATAACTGTACTATATTTCCGATTGTACTTGTTGTGTACAATAAACCTTTCTTCTAGTATCCACCTGGTGTTCTGTATTTATTCCCTTAGCATGGAATATAACAGAATCATGTAAAGATTAACTGTTATAAAAAAATATAGGTTATCTCCCTTTGCTAGATAACACCAGCTTATAGTAAGATAGGTAAGACATAGAATTAGGCAACAGATAGAATTTAGGAAGCAAAGAGGAGAGGACAAGACAGCCACAAACGAGACAGATGTGTTTTTGTCTACTCCAAGAACAGGCGAGGCTAGAAACAGGCAAACCTGAATAATACCAGGACATGCACCTATCAGAAAAAGATATAAGCAATAACAGATAAGTGTTTTGATCTATTTCAACATGTATTTGAATATAGTCCCCAATGTCATGACTTTTAACTGCTAAAAAATACGATTTTTTTTAGCAATCCTCTATTCTCAAACTCATTGAATAATTTATTTATTATATAAAATATGTCTTTTTTAAACTGTCCAATTTTCTCTTCTTGGTTCCTCAGCCTCAACTCAATTTGGAGAGTTGTTAAATCTCCGACATTGCGCATATATTAGGCATCCACCTTAATCTTAAAAAGAAAATTCATTACTTTTTAAAATATATTTGATCACACATCAAAAACTGTCCCCTTTAATTCCGACAAGAAAGTTCAGAATTTCCTTAAGGTAGTTTTTAAAAGTTGATGGGCTTCAAAAATAGTCTGGGATTTCATATGGGGAAAGAGATTTTCTGATATAAAAATTTGGGCTTCTACAAATATTTTTTGAAAGAAACACATATTTAGGCTTTTACTAATTATTTTCGGATCACACCCAAATTTGGGCTTCTACTATGATCATTAATAAACACACACTAATTTGGGCTTTGACTATGATCATTATGAAACACACACAAATTTGGGCTTCTACTATGATCATTAATAAACACACACTAAGTTGGGCTTCTACTATGATCATTAATAAACACACACTAAGTTGGCCTTCGACTATGATCATTATGAAACACACACAAATTTGGGCTTCTACTATGATCATTAATAAACACACACTAATTTGGGCTTCAACTATGATCATTATGAAACACACACAAATTTGGGCTTCTACTATGATCATTATGAAACGCACACAAATTTGGGCTTCTACTATGATCATTAATAAACACACACTAATTTGGGCTTCGACTATGATCATTATGAAACGCACACAAATTTGGGCTTCGACTATGATCATTATGAAACACACAAATTTGGGCTTCTAATATTATGATTATTTCTAATCCCACACAAATTTGTATTTCTCAAAAAAATATATGCCATTTGAAACGCACACAAATCCAAGAGTTTCTTAAAATCGTAACCATGTTATTATTAAGCCCTTTTTGATATTACTGGATAAATCAATATGAGAAGAAAAAATATTTAGCTTTTGAATCACATTTTTCTATCCATATTTCCATATTATAAAAATTAAGTATTCAATTTTTTGTCGAATCAAATTTGAAATGAAGAGAAACCAATTTTATCCCCTGCCTTTTTGTCACAGCAAATTGATTTTTGTATTGAGATTTTACCCATAAATTTTCATAAAATATTCACTTTTCTTAAATGTTGTGTCCTTTTCGTCTGTAGACAATCATGTCTCTGCACAGATCTTTTTTTATCATTATCTGTAACTTGTCATGGCTTTGTGGAAAATATAGCATTTTTCTGTTGCCTTCTTCACAATTTGGAATTCAGTTTCCCTTCTCTTAACTTGGTTATGAACCAAGGCTAAACATTCCATTCTACCTGAGATAAACTCATAGCTTGGATGATAAAAGGTTGATTCATGCCTTTTCTAAGAGCTTTAGCACAAAAGTGAATAGAACCATCAAAGCCAGGATCTGAACTCAACATGCTGAGTTCACTTCCTTTGCTGGTAACCATTAAATTACTTGTCTCTCCTTATAGAATATAAAGCTTCAATTCACCCAAAGTATCTCTGTTTAGATATTTTTTTTAAATTAACACAAGCAAATTATATCATGTCATCCTTTGAATAGAAAATATATTTGAAAATAATCGTCTTTCCAAGGGTAAAGTGTTTTATGTTATTTTCATGTGAAACTTTTCAAATATAATTTAATTTTCAAATAATTTAAATCTAATTTCTATGTAAAATAAACTGTATAAACTTTAGATTGGAAAGTGCAAATAAAGTAGTTTTTATTTTTAAAAGCTATGTGTCAAAAGGATCCATTTTTTTCCACTCTTCTGTAAAACCTTATCATTTGTTTCCCCTTTCCTTTGTAACTTCTTTTCCTAAAAATTAGTTATTGATCAATACGAACTTACATCTCTGAACCACTGATATTTGCTTCTTTGCTAGGACATCAAAGCTCTTCATTATTCAGATCACAACAGATTTATTGAAATTTTAATTTCCAATTTGACATAATTTCTGTTGTGTGTTTTTTTTCTTGCAACCTATTTTTTTAAATCTGTGTTCCGTGATAAATCAAAATGTATCATGGGTTTAATTCAAACCCCTAAAAAAAGAAAAGAAATTAAATAACAGACAACAGCAAAATCAGAGCAAAAGTCATTCAAGATCACAAAATTGAAGTTTTCATGCCTGGTTTCACAAAAAACGGAATTCAGTGACAGAAAAAAAAGGGATATTTTTATCTGGACTCATATTTCAAAATTGTCTTTTCAAAAATAAATACCAGCAGTAAAAACTCATTACTACCAAATACTGAATTCAAACCACACTAGATGCCTTGTAGAGGATAGTATCAGATTGAACAGCAGTACAAACAATATAGCAACTGAGTTATCTAATAAGCACAATTTCTTTAAGCTGGATATAAGCTGCCAATCAGTATTCATACATTTAAGCAAAAAATGTTAAGTTTTAATTTAATTTTGATTGTGACATCTGCCAGCTAAACCAGCCCAACATAAATATAGATAATGTTTAGAGTCCCCTTTTCTAGACCCCCTCCAGATATCTGATGAGCAGCGGTAATCATAAAAAGGGCTGCACAATAACCTTTGGAGCAACCAAGTACTACCTCTGAGTCCATGGGCAAATGACCTTATATCTACCAAAGTCTACCAGTGTGTAGGTTAGCAGCTAAAAAAAACCCAGCTCATTAGACCTGTACACATTACCACTTATAGCTGTGGAAACCAGAGCAGCAGAGTTACGATGTCAGTAATGCCCAAGCATCCCAGAAACAAGCATATGCAAGATATCCGGATTAGCAGAGAGGAGGGTGGGGTTATATATTAGTTTTCCTTCTCCTAAGTCCTGTATTGGGTGAACTATTAGTAAATGAAAAACAAAACATTTTGTGGAAAGACACCAGATGCAAGAAGAAAGATTATTATGAAGAACGCAAGAGGAAATTTCTCTTCAAACGATGCTAGATGAAAATATATGTCATTCAAGGCCAACAAGTGCAAGAAGAAATTTCCCTCAGAAAGGCTCTAGAAGCAAGAAGGATTTTCCCTCAGAAAGGCGCTATAGGCAAGAAGGAATTTCCCTCAGAAAGGCGCTAGAAGCAAGAAGAAATTTCCCTTGGAAAGGCACTAGAAGCAAGAAGGAATTTCCCTTGGAAAGGCACTAGAAGCAAAAAGAATTTTCCCTTGAAAAGGCACCAGAGTAAGAAGGATTTCCCTTGGAAAGGTACTAGGAGCAAGAAGGAATTTTCTTTGGAAGTACAACCCATTCAAGAAGCAATTCTCTTGGAAGGAGACTAGATGAAAAAAAAATTTGAAGAACTACAGATGCATAAAGAAATTTCTGTTGTGTCACACTGGATGTAAGCAGATATTTCTTTAGAAATAACATCCAATCTTTGAAAATATCAAGCATTGGTGACTATTAGTAAAAAGAAATGGTTACATTCAACATTTATCAAATTTCATGAGATAACATCTTAGATATGAATAAACTAACTGTCATTTAAAAGGCCTCTTACAAATGGATCAGTCTACAATCTGATTTTTAATTTTTCTGTTGTAGGGACATTATTATTATTATTATAAATAAATAAAAATAAATATAAAATGTTAATAATAATGAAAATTATAAATAAAATAAAATAAAACAATAACATAAAAACAGTGTATAAAATAAATTAAATAAAAATTAAAAATAATAAAAATACTCCCAACATGCAACAAAAACTATTCCTGCTGGAAAAACAAACATCCCGCCAAAAGACATTAAATTCATTCTCTTCACCATGAACCTTGATACGGTCAACATGTGTCCAACTTCTCTCTGTGATATGGCTTGTAATACTACAGATTAAATTTCTCCCTTTTATAACATGTACCATAAAACAATTGTAACCTAAGAAATACACACACCAATACACACAATAAATATAAATTGTATGAAAATAACATAATTTTTTTTTTTAAGCATTACACCCTGAGCAAGGCGTGAAGCCACTAGGATGCATGGGGTTGCAGAAGATTTGGAGCAAGAGCAGATAGGAGTGATAGAAGAAAGGATGAGGAGAGGAATAGTGGATAGATCAAGGTAACTGGAGATGCCAATTGACACTACATTTGAATAGTTGGAGATTATAGCTATCAGGAAAACAATAATTGGGAAGGGTGTTCCACAGGCAAGAGGTGCGAGGTATGAAGCTATTGAAGGAGAAGAGACGGCTACATTTAAAAGTTTCTACAGTGTAAGTGTGGAAGCGGGATGCCAGCCTCGTAGGGCGCTTGAATTCATGGAGTCTGGGAACCAGTGAAAGAAGCTCAGTGGAGCAATTACCATGAAAGTATTTTTAAAAAAGACAGAGAGAGGCAATGGCACATCTGTGAGAGAGCAACTGTAGACAAGACGCCAGATCTGGGCCAATTATATTACATATCCATCTCTGGATCTTGTCAAGAAATCTGAAGTAAACAGAAGGTGCCCCAGACCATATATGGCAGCAATACTCCATGCAAGAGCGAATGGTTGATTTGTATATTTGAAGTATCGAATCCGGGGAGAAAAATTTCCTGGCGCGACACAGAGAGCCAACTTTCCTTGCGGTGGACAAAGCAATTGACTCAATGTATTTGTTCCATCTCAGGTCAGCAGTCAACGTGAGACCGAGCATACGCAGAGAGTTGCTCTAAAGAAGTTGACTATCAGACATTCTAATGGGAGGGGGGCAAGGATGGATCTCTATGGTGATTAACAGAGAGTAGTTTAGTTTTGGAGGTGTTAAAGTTGACCAGCCAATTCTTGCTCCAATTAACAACCGATTGGAGGTCCATTTCAAGATGCACAGCCAGGTTAGTTTTGTCACCGACACTAGATTTGTTTTTGGAACTAGATTTGTTTTTGTAAATTACCATGCTTTTCTTGTTATTTGTGCACATTTCATTTCCTGTGAGGTATGTTTTTATCTACATGAACATGAAACTAATTACTGCTGTGACAACTCCACAGTGTAAATGGTAGAAACTTTAGGTGCAGAAAAAAAGATGTTTGAATGTTGAAGGGAACATGCAAAAAAACTTTTAAAAATATGGAAAATAACTGGGATGAAGAGTTATCATTATTTGCACTATTTATATTTGAACTATTGTCCACATTTTCGTTGTTAATAAGAATTAGACATGGGAGGACAATAGTCTGAATATAAATAGTGTAATATGAAAAATTTAATTTATCATATTTCTAATATATTCTACAAAAAAATGATTATCTAAGAATATATTAAAAGATGCCTGAAGAAAGAAAGTAAAGTATTAAGAGACAGAAAAATTTCTGTCTATATTTCTGAGATGAGGTATTATGTACACTATTTACATTATTCTGACTATTGTCCTCATCTTTATCGCCATGGACACATGGCATAGTTGATAAAGGCATTAGTTAGATCCAGTGATAGGACCCAAAGAGTGTGAGTTCAATACCCAGTTAAGGCAATGGAGAACTTGGTAAGGGGAATTAACAGGAGATAACTGACAACTGACATCCATTAAAAATGGCACGTGGAACTAGAACAGTCTACCCAAGTAAGCAAAATAAAGGGTTCAGTTCAACATTCCAACCACCTGAAGAAGGCCGGAGTGCACAACAGCTGAAACGTTGTAATAAATATGGCGACAAAGATGAGAACAATAGTTCGAATAATGTAAATAGTGTAGAAAAATTTCCTTAGAAACAAAAAAGAGGGGTGTTTGAGGAAAGGATATAGAGAAGGATGGGGATCAGGATCAAGGCATCAGAAGATATCGATTGACATTACATTTGAATATTTGAAGATTATAACCATCAGGGAAGCCAGATACAAAGAGAATAACATAGGTGCCAAGACGAATCCTTGTCTTAGTCAGGACTGGAAATTACTAGCACTCAAGGGGTTACAGAGACTGAGAGCAAGAGTAAAGAGGGGTGTTTGAGGAAAGGATATAGAGAAGGAGGGGGATCAGGATCAAGGCATCAGAAGATGTCAATTGACATTACATTTGAATATTTGAAGATTATAACCATCAGGGAAGCCAGATACAAAGAGAATAATATAGGTGCCAAGACGAATCCTTGTCTTAGTCAGGACTAGAAATTACCAGCACACAAGGGGTTACAGAGAGTGAGAGTAAGAGTAAAGAGGGGTGTTTGAGGAAAGGATATAGAGAAGGATGGGGATCAGGATCAAGGCATCAGAAGATGCCGATTGACATTACATTTGAATATTTGAAGATTATCACCATCAGGGAAGACAGATACAAAGAGAATAACATAGGTGCCAAGACAGATCCTTGTCTTAGTCAGGACTGGAAATTACTAGCACTCAAGGGGTTACAGGGAGTGAGAGTAAGAGTAAAGAGGTGTGTTTAAGGAAAGGAACTAGTGAAGGACAGGGATCGGGATTATGGCATCAGAAGATGTCGAGGTTATGTATGCAAGCACATAATAAAATAGCAATTCTTCATACCATTTTCATTATTTGCTCATAGTATTAAGGTAATACTAGCCCTGGCGTGGCATACACTATACAGCTAAAGAAAAGAGCATTCACATTGGTTTGATGATCCCAACTATGGTTAAATAATGATGATGATTAAGACGTGGGAAAGTTTAGTTAGAAACAAAAAAAAAAGAATTCTGTACTGCTATATAATATCTAATATCCCGATATGGCAATGAATGCTAAACAATCTCCTCACAGACGTAAAAGAGATGAGGCAATAGAAATGTAGTTCTACTGAAATATGCTGAGAATATCATGGCCTAACATGTGAGTAATGAGGAAGTTTCAAAGAAACTAGAAAGAAACTTGCAATTAGAAAGCAGCAGTCAAAGCCTCAGGGACACATAATGAGTGTAGAAGACATAAAGTATATTCACATGACACATAATGAGGAAAGAGGGCCTATAGACTTTAACACTCATGTGACATGCTGAAGGGTAAAAAAGCAGGAAGAAACAAAAGTAACCTACTTAACACATTTATACAGAGCAGAACAGGGAAAACAAAGTGCCAAAGACTGCACAGAGCATCAAAAGAAGTTGTGAAGAGCCTTGATCAACTACATTTTAAAGGGATGCAGCAAATAAGATATAGTATATGTTTCTTTCTTTTTATGGCAAAAAGAGTGCAAAGAGGGATGTTAAATGTTAAAAGTTACTGAGAGCAAAAGAAAACAAGAAGCTGTGGAGTGTCATGTCTGTCTATATTCTAAGAAGGTGGCACAATGCATAAATAGAGATATGATGTTTCTATGTTTTCTTTTTATTGCAGAAAGAGGGAAAAGAGGAATGTTAAAGAGAGTAACAAAAAATAGGAAGTTGTGGAGAGTCATTATTGCCCACCTGATAGGTGGTATATTTCTATGATCTTTCCTTTTTTATGGCAGAACAATAACAAAGACGGATGATAAAGAGTCAAAATCTATTCAGCCAAAAAGACAGAAAGTTGTGGAGAGCCATGATCACTCATATTCTAAAATGTATAACCAAACATCTGTTTATATTCTGTCTATAGAAGAACAAGGACAAAAAAAGATAGTAAAAGGTCAAATGCTTCTTAGAGCAATAGAAAACTGGAAGTTGTGGAGTGTCATGATCACCCATATGACAGAATATATAACAGAAGATATGTTTGTATACTCTTTTTGTAGAACAAGGACAAAGAAGAATGGAAGGGGGACAAATGTTATTTAGGGTAACAACAAAAAACAGGAAGTCGTGGAGAGCCACAATCTCTACTAACTACCAAATCTATTCTCTATACAAATTAATGTATTATATCAGTTATATTTTAAGAAACTCAGTATCCTCCTTATGTGTGCGTATATAGATTATTCTAGTCTCTATCTGTTTTTGTTGACCAGGGTAAGACGCCCCTTACGTGTTGTCTTTCTTCTATTATTCTTCTAGCAGATAATGACAAGGTCATGCAAATTCTAATACCTCTGTCTCCTTGAATTACTTAATGCTTTCTGGCTTACTTAAAAGGAACAGAAAGTTTGGCTGCTTCAGTAAGCATATGTCAAACATTAACACTAACAGGTTGTTTTTGTTCGAAATCACATTAACTGCTGGCTGCTACTCATGTAAGAGATTCCGTCCATTATGCAATAGACTTGAGAGAACTGAGCCATAGGTCATCGTATATATATATATATATATATATATATATATATATATATATATATATATAATTGTTACATCCATCTGAAGGCAGTGATAAATGGTGTAATGGTTACAAACATGGAAAAAAATGAGCAAAAGATTTTGGTTCAATTTGCTGATGTTTATTTAAAACCTAGAAAGCGAGAAGATAGGACTAAACATCAATTGCAAGAAAACAGAATGTGAGCAAAAGGGGGAGCACAAGACACAAATTACAAATTGGGGATACCAAAATCAAACAAGTACAACAATTAAAATATCAGCGAAGTGATTTGACAGTGACTGGAAAGTGCAACACTGAAATCTAAAAGTGCATCAGTATTGTGGATACAAAAATAAAATTTCCTTAAAAAAATACTAGATTCAAGAAGAAATTTCCCTGGGATGCCACCCAAAAGAACTACAGAATGTAGTGAAATATCTGGGGGAGTGTTTTCACGGAAAGTGGGTGCATTGGGACAATGACTTCCAAAAGCTATACAAAGTATTAAGAAACAGGAAAAACTTTATTAGAAACAAAGAAAATGAGAACTGAACTGTAATGTAATATCAGTCCTCCTATATAACAGCAAATGCTGAACAATGTCTCATAATTGCTTTCCATGCCCAGGGAAAGCATCTGTAAGCTGTTAACCTCAGCGTCAACCTTGCCAGAGTCTGTCTTTTTTACATAAATCACATTCCTTTACATCTCCAGTAGTCTTCAGTATGGTGATAAACATCTGTCATCAAGGCCTCGGATAGGGAGATTGGAGATTTTGAGAAGCAGAGAACCACATCTTAATTCATGTTGATCCCAGATCGACCATGATCCGGGGTGGTAGCACCTGTTAGGGTTCCAGCCATTGGCAAATAGCGAACCCCCAAACAAACAAAAAAATACTAAAAAAGTACAAAAATACATATATATATGTATTACCATCAATACAATTGAATAGCAAAATGACCAGCAATAAATATTTATAGCAAAATGACTAACAATACATTTTATCTGTAGTTGAAGGCTTGCAATTGCATTTAAAATATTTAGATTTCAGCCTTAAATAACCCATAGAGTTTGATATGCCACTAAACAAAATCCACCCAACAACCAACATGAAAGAACTTTCATGACATTCATCCATATAATATCCTACAATTTAATAAAGAAATCAAACTGTATTTCAAAATATAACTCAACAAAACTACAATATAAAACACACATATCACTGCCTCTAGACGTTATGTTCACACAAACATGTATATGCAAAAAAGCTGAGTATCATCTACCATGTATTTAATTGTGAAAGCAGAATAACATCATATTTTTATTACTTCAAAGCTCCCAAGAAAATTTAATTTCAGCATTAAATAATGCATGAAGCAGTTGATATGCTGTTAAAGAAACAAAACTTTATATCCCCCCAAGTAGGAGCTGTAATAAGCAGTTTTCTTACCGTAGTCAACAGGAGGGGATATTTCATCACCCCCAACTCAACCCCAGCCAACTCATAGTTTGCATGTCATTGAGTTATCCTCACGCTAAGTAGGCTAATGGTGAGTTGTCCTGGAGTTGAATTGCCATGAAGACGAGTTGGCGGTGTTGAGTCGTCCTTCACTGCTAGTCAACCCTGATAGAACGAAATAACATTAATTTTCTTATTTTGCTCTTAGGTGCATTATAAGAAGTTCATGTTGGTTTTTTCCCTCTTCAAAATAGCATTATTCTGTAAAAGACTGATAATATAAGATAAGATAAATTATCTTTAATAGCTCAATAACAAAAAAGAAAATATTTTTGATACAAGTTCGTAATTTATTAACGAAATAGAAAAATCTATAAAGACATCACATACAAATGAATAATGCAAGAAAACCACAAAAATATGATATTTGATATAATATGATTCTGGGGGCATGGTGGAATAATGGGTAGTGGCTTGGATTGAGAAATTGGAGAGCCAAGTTCGAACTCCAAACAAATCTATTACATTCACTTATGTGCTAATACCCTTTGGAAAGGTATGATTCTTCTTCTTCTCCCCCCAGTTATGGGTAAATAGCAGGACAGACCAGGTTCTATAGACTTGAATGGCAACTGGTCTACCACAGAAAGAAATGGCAACATACAGAAGGAAAAAAATCTGCCTCGTCAGTCATGTATCAAAAGATACATGATCGCTTAAGTGTGTATCCCACATGGCATATAACTGACTGAATATGATTCTTGGCAGACACAGTGGAGTAATGGATAGCGGCTCGGATTGAGGAACCAGAGAGCCGAGTTTGAATTCTAGTCGGATCCATTACATTCACTTACATGCTAATATCCTTGGGAAAGGTATGAATCCTCCTCTTCTCCCCCCAGCTATGGGTAAATTGTAGAACAGACTGGGTTTTATAGCCTTGGGTGGCAACTGGTCTAGGAGAAGGACAACTCTGAATTCAAAACCTGATCCTCCAGGTTGAGGCTTGTGCAGTAGGCTAACAACCTACTCAAAAAAAAACTGGCTTGTTATAGAAACCGCAATGATATCTTGTTGTCCTATGTTCCTCAAGGAATTTAAAAGTATAATATATGTAATATGATTCTTGCTTTCTGACCATGATCCCTTGGTTCAAATCTCACCATGGTTGATTTGGCAGAAAGGTGACTTCTTGAAGTAATTGGCCTGTTTGTTCATAGCATACATTCTTTGAATTCTTGCAGATGAGTTGTCAGTGATGTTTTCCTGGCTTCATTAGAAGTGTCTGATTTTTCAGCATCAAACTCTTTTACTGGTGGCCACAGTCTTAACAACATAAGATATGCAAATGATACTGTATTAATAGCAGACACAAAAAGAAATCTACAAAATCTTCTACAAACGGTAGTGAAGAAAATCAAGAAGAAAGAATTAAACATCATTTGCATGAAGACAGAATGCATAGCAAAAGGATGAGCTCAAATTGGGAATTGCAAATCAGAAATACCAAAATTAAACAAGTGTGGAAATTTAAATATCTAGGAAGTGTTTTAACAAAGGACAGAAAAAGGCAACATTGAAATCTGAAAGCATATTCGGATAGCAATCCAAAAACTAAGCTGAGTACTAAGAAATAGGAAAATTTCACTAGAAACAGAGAAAAGAGTACTAAACTGCAGCATGATATCTGTCCTCCTTTATAGTAGGGAATGCTGGACGATCTCCTCAAAGATGAAGAGGAGACTTGACATGTTGTTGTACAGAATGATGCTGAGGATACCATGAGCAACAACAAATTATTAAGAAAATGGAAACAAGAAGGAAACCAATGCTTAACATCAGGAAGAGACAGTTGATGTTTCTGGGGCAAATAATATAGAAAGAGGACTTGGAAAATCTGATACTCACAAGACGGATTATGTGGAAGAGGGACAGAGGAAAACTGCACATAAAATACTTGACAAGAGTAAATAGATGACAGAACAGGGTTTGGAAGAAATAACAAAAAAAATGTTTTATTAAGAGCTACAAGTGACAGAAAGTTGTGGAGAGACATTATCACCTACATCCTGAGGGGACAGGAACATAAAGAACATAGAAATGGCAGTCCTCATGATAGATATTTGGCATTTGATTGTAGTAGAGTCGGTTTCAAAGTCAAAAATTCAATAAAGATTCAATTTCTGATTCTGATGAGCTGTGGTTATCATCAATGTCAATTGCTTCCAATTTCTTTTTTTTTTTACAGTGGTGTTCACCCTGTATAAGGCCCAAGAGCCACTCGAACTTTAGGGTTACAAAGTAAGAGGTACAGCTTTCGCAGATATATGAAGAAAACTTAACCCTAGACTTAAACTGGTTAAGTTCTAGCGATTCGTGACCATTTTGCTCACATTCTGTCTTCTTGCAATTGATATTTAGTCCTTTCTTCTTGCTTTCTAGGTTTTAAATAAACACCAGCAAATTGAACCAAAACCTTTTGCTCATTTTTTTCCATGTTTGTAACCATTACACCATCTATCACCGCCTTCAGATGGATGTAACAATTATATAATTATATATATATATATGTGTATGTGTGTGTGTGTGTGTGTGAAAAGTGTGTGTATATAAATATAAATATATATATATATATATAATTATTTATATATTATATGCACAGTACTTATTAGAAAGTGCTCAATATCAGAGATAGAGCTAACATATTTAGTTGGATTGATGTGAGTTTGTGACCCTGGGTTTCACGCTTTTTGCGATCGTCAGTCTGACGATCACAAAAGCATGAAACCCAGGGTCACAAACTCACATCAATCCAACTAAATATATATATATATATATATATATATAGAGAGAGAGAGAGAGAGAGACTCATGATGACCTATTGGCTTAGTTGTAGTGATCAGGGAACCAGCCTCTTGAGAGTCAGTTTCACAAGGTAATGGTTCATGGGAAGAAGCTGTTTGAGTGGAACTCGCATCTCATCAGGTGACTATGAAGAGAATGAGGGTGGTTCGCTACAATATGTGTGGCACGGTGAGTCTTAGCCAAGAAGGTTAGGATTGGTGGAACTAGGGAGTGTATTTCTTAATGCTCTCCATGCTATAGTGCAGTGAGATCTCTTCTGTGGGAAAGGGATTGCGAAATGGAAAATAATTGGTCACCTACAAGGATGTGGAGACACTTTTTGGACTCTCTCTAGAGTGGAAAATAAAGACTGTACAGCTCCAGGCCATATATGGCAGCAATAATCCTTAAACACAAATCATTAGAAAATATGAATAACAAGAAAAACCCTCAAATGTTGTGAAAATAAATCAAATAATTTGGAGTTATTGTAAAAGCAAACAAACCCAGGTTCAACAGTTTTGATTCAACTGCTCTCCAGAGGAGGGGAGGGCATATATATATATATATATATATATAATTGCCGACTATTTTCCAGACATGTCACTTTTACTAAGGTGACTAGCCAGTCCCTCTCACAGACACCTGCTCAGGCACATTGGTGTTCGTAACCTAACACCCACCTGTGGTTTATAATGCAACTATACAGAGCAGACCATAGTTACAGTTTCTTGATGAGGGTGCATAATCTGTCATGATCAGCAGTTTGAGTAAACCCTCAGTCACAATGACTTGCGACTTCATGCTAGCACAACCAGTTTCCAACAAACAGTTCTTCTCCCCAATTTTCCTTACAAGGTTTGGGTCAACTCACGTGGTTTTCAGTTACATTCTAATAGTGCCTCATATTTGGATCCCCACAACAAACTGACAACATAAAGTAGTCATTTTCCTGACAAATCAGCTATGGTGAGATTCGAACCTGCATCAAAATTTCAACTTTCTGACCAGTCAGCCATACATCCATTTATACACAAGGGAAAGTCAAAAATTATCTGCTTAACTTCATATATCCAAATATCCGTACATTCAGTTAAAACAAAAAGAAAATCATCCTCAATAATGGCTAAAAGTACAGCCGAAAACACTCAGACATACAAAACATTCGGACAATTTCTACATGATTTATGTCCAGAAAAGTAAAAAAAAAAAAAAAAAGCATAAGAACACAAGAAAAATTAAAAAAACTTAAGTACCTTTTCAGTCGTTTTTTAATGAAAATATATATATATATATATATATATATATATATATATATATATATATATTATATATATATATATATATATATATATATATATATGTATGTATGTATATATATATACGCACACAGAGGGAAACAAATAAATTATATAAGCAATATATTATAATAAGGCAATCAAATAAAACAATAATCTGGAATCATTTGTAAAAGGGATCAACAATTCAGGCTAAAAAAATTGGATCAATTTGCCTGTGTGTGTGTGTGGGGGGGGGCCTTAATGCACTTAAACCTCACAAATTGACAGAGTTTCATATATATGAAACTTTTCAAATAAGTTTTCAATCCTCTCTCTCTCTCTCTCTCTCTCTCTCTCTCTCTCTCTCTCTCTTTTGATTGATATGAAAAATGACTCAGCAAAATAATACCGAAATGCCATCTTGGAATCTGCAGTCTTCATTGGAAATCACAAAAATACAAACAGTTAATGTTTGGCATGACAGTTTTCCAATTGATCAGATGACTTTATTGATTTAAGGTCACTCAGCAAAAGATGGATTACATTACACTCAAAATATTCTCCAGACAATAATTTAATCTTTTTCTAGCGCAAGTTGACAAGGACATTTTCTCAATTTATTTTAGCACCTCAGCCTTTTATTTGCCCAATTATTTCCATATCCTGTTATTAACGGTTTTTCACTAGAAAATATTTTTTCTCCTGGGGCAAAAGGTCTGAAGACACTTTTTACGATATGTTCAGTATATCTTAGACTGACAAAGCCCAAATAACAAAAGCGCAGAAAAATAAATGTTTAGAGATTAAATTGCACCAATTTTTTCATTGTGAACTTCTAGAGGCCTTGAAGATCAGCACATTAAAACACCAGTTCTTGGACGATCACTAAAGTTAAGCAATGTAAAACCTGGACAATACCTAGATGGGCGACTGCTTAGGAACACCAGGTGCTGTAAGTTTGGATATGAAGATGATATAAACGATTTACCATCATATTATATTGAAACACCAGTTCTCATATGATCACCGAAGTTAAGCAACATCAAGCTTTTCCTTACAAGGTTTGGGTCAACTAGTGGGGTGACTGCTTGGGAATACCAGGTGCTGTAAGTTTTGATGTGCAACTGGTTTAAAGGACTTATTACCATATTACTACAGTGTAAAGAGAGGGATCATTTTCTGCTTACAGCATCAAGCAAAGGTCATAAGTGGCAACCCAGAGACATATGATCAAGAAATGGTCAGTATAAGCAGTATCTACAATGTAACAACTACTCTGGATACATAGCAGCAGCTCCGACAAACTGGAATAGAAGGGTACAAGAGGATAACTGCACTCGGAAAACAGTTTTGGTCTGCCTACCCTATGTGAAGGAATTATTGGAAAACATACAAAAGATCTGTGACCCATATAACATCAGGACGACATTCAAAAGTCATTCAATACCTTGCAGACACCTCTTCTGAGTAAGACCCCCATCATAGAGGAGAACATGACTAAAAACTGTGTGTACACCATCCCATGCAGCTGTTGTAAGAAATATAAAGGAGAAACAGGCAAGACTGCAAGAACATTATAAAGCCGTAACACAAAGGGAAACAGAAAAATCAGGCATAGCTGACCACATATGGAGGGAAAAGGGTGATCCCCACCTCCATGGGATGACGGTGAAATAATAGACAGGGAACATCACTGGAAAATACAAAAATTTAAGGAATCAGCACATATGATAGGCCACAAAAATCTCCTAAGCCGGCTAAGCATAAAAATGAATACAATATGGGAACCAATAATAAGGAGTACTAAAGAAAAGTAATGTACAACAACAAAGACTGCAATATAAGCTCTGGTAAAAAATGGTTACTGAGACATTGTGTTTGTAAGTCCCCAAAATTTATACACTGATGTTCTGAAGAACACATGGCCTAAAATAAAAAAAGATAAAAGCATTGGTTGGATCCAGCAATTTGACCCAAAGAGTTGTGAGTTGCAGTTGTGTCAAAAACTTGGAGAGTTGACTTAAAGGGAGATAACTGAGACATCCAGAAGTGTCATGGCACGTGGAACTAGAATAATCTACCTCAATGGATGAAATGAAGGGTTGAGTTCGAAATTCCAATCTCCTGAAGAAGGCCAGAGCAGACAACAGCCTAAACACTGTGAATATGGTAATAAACAGTCCGAACAATGTAAATAATTATAATAGCTCATCTCAAAAAATATTTACATAGGGATGTCTGTACTACAAGGTCATATTTTACTAAAGGATGTAATTTATTCCATGTTTTACCTTAAAAAAAACATGGGGTTATATTATTCACAAGAAAATACAGTCAATAACCTGCAAAAGGTTGATAAACCATAAAAAACAATCAATAAATCAATTGAAAATCAGCATTGTGAAATCCTGGATTTGTAGCAGGGAACACAGTTGCTTACCTTGCTTAGTGAAATGTTTATATACTCTGCCAAAAATGGCTGGAAAACCCAGACACTGTTCCCAGGTCTCTTTCTTACAAAGTTTGGAAGCTTATGTAAGTTTTTATTGGATCAATATTGTGTGTAAGATGTATATATAAGTGCCTGTTTTAGAGAGACCAGGATTTTAATATCTTTTTCACCCAATATGAAGTCCAAGCATGACTAAATTTTGCTCAAATGTTTAAGTCACAAATTTTTACATTTCCATAAAGATTAATCACCGACACATCTCTGTTGAAAAAAAGGTTTTACAAAGATTCCAACACAACACAAATGGGATTGTCTTAAAAATTTGTCTTAAAAACAGTATTTCAGTTTACAGGAAAATTTTTTGTGTTGAAATCTTTAAACTTTTTTATTTTTTTAAGCGACCATTTTCTAGCTTTTATCTTTCTAGAAATTTAAATAATAGGGACTGGAAATTTTATTTTAATTACTAGCCGTGGACTTCTGGTTAGTATTACTATTAGTAAACAAAAAAAAATCAGAGAGCCTCCTTAGTAAATGATTTCAGAATAAAAAATGATTTTAGCACACCGGCCATGCAAATACATGATGTATATTATTAGTTGATGACTGACAATGTAAAGTCAGTTGAAAAATAATTTTTAAAAAAATGGCAGATGACCATAAAACATTGCTGAAAAAAAGTCCTGCCAAGAGCCTCTCAAGGTACAACCTATACTGATTATTCTTGATTGATTCATCATTTTTTACAGCTTATCAACCTTTTCCAGGTTATTTAAAGACAGAAAATGTTTTTAGATTGTAAGAATCTTCTTTTTTTTTTGAGACAAAAATGATTTATTGTTACAAGTCTAGCTAATTAACCCATTGTTGGGGGGAATGAAAGTTATGCACAATTGTTTTAGTTGATATTTTATACAGTTTTATATAATATTGGCATGTTTTCTTGGATTTAACAAATTATATTTTATTAAATGATTTATTTTTTAATAAAGGGGGTCCTTTCTCATTAGTTAACCTACTTAGGGAACCCTTCTCCTTTAAACAATTTTATGTACATATTTTAATAATTGTGTTAGTAATAATTAACTGTAGTTGCTGTAAAATATTGTTGTAAATAAATATTTTTTTTCTTGCAATAAAGAGAGGAGGGATAAATATGATTTCCATTAAATGTGGTGATCTACAAAATGAGGGAGTTATTAGATTTAAAGAATACACTATTCTCCAAATTACGTCTTTAAATCGAGGTTTTACTCCACACTTATATTCCTCTATTCATGTCCAGTATAACATGGCTACTTAACTTACTACTATTCTATCAGGGTGTGTGTCTTGGTATAGAAAACGAAGAAGCTGTTCATAAATATATTGTATTGATATCTACAATCTGATAAACTTGAGCTGTTGATGGGGTACTGTAAAAATTCTCAAACTCAATGGATTCTGAAACAAAATTCTGATTTCCCAATTCTTTTGCCATATGGAAATAATAAGCAATTGATGGCCATATTGCATGTGTGGATATTTCTATGTAATACTTGGCCTCCGATCAGTATAGTACATTGAAACATTGGTTCCCATACAATCATCAAAGTTAAGCAATGTCACTACCTAGATGGGTGACTGCTTGAGTATACCAGGTGCTGTCCTCAAGGACACATGGCACAGTGGATAAAGGCGTTAGTTCGATCCAGTGAGAGGACCCAAAGAGTGTGAGTTCAATACCCGGCTAAGGCAGTGGAGAACTTTCAGAGGGAAATTAACAGGAGACAAGTGATAACTGACATCCATTAAACATGGCACGTGGAACTAGAACAGTCTACCCCAGTGAGCAAAATAAAGGGTTCACTTCAACATTCCAACCACCTGAAGAAAGCTGGAGTGTACAATGGCCGAAACGTTGTTATAAATATGGCAACAAAGATGAGAACAATAGTCCGAATAATGTAAATAATGTACATAATACCTTATCTTAGAAATATACACTGATACTGAAAGGCCTAAACCTTGTAATAAATATGGTGACAAAGATGAGGACAATAGTCTAAATAATGTACATAATACCTCATCTCAGAAATATAGACAGATAAAGGTGCTGTAAGCTTGGATGTGTAGGTGGCCTAAAGTATAATGGCTCAGAATTGTTAATTGAAGAATTGAATTCTAATTCCAGTTGGGTTTGTTATATCACTATAGCACAAATGCTCTTGGAAAAGGTATAAATCTATTTTTTCTCCCCCAGGTATGGGTTAATTAGTAAGACTTGTATCACTAAACCATTATTATCTTAAAAAAAAATATTCTTTTAATCTAGATATATTTTTTAGCTTTAAATAACCTGCTGTGGGCTGATAAGCTGTAGAAAACAAATCAATCCATCAAATACGGATTAGCTACACAGGCATGTCTTTTAGATTTATTTACATTCTCTGGAATATAATCATATGGAAATTACCATCACTACAAAGTGAGGAATTAGTTTATATATTAATTATAATATAGAACTGCCCCCCCCCACACACACACATTTTATATCCACATTATAATTTGTCATTTGTTTATCAAATTCTGATTAGGTATGAATCCACCTCTTCTCCCTCCAGCTATGATATAATTAGTAAGACTTGTATCACTAAAACATTATTATCTAAAAAAAAAAACCGAATCAATTAAAAAACATAAACTATTACTTTTTTAGTCTGCTGAAGTCATAAAGTACAAAACATGTCACACGGAAAAAATTTTCCACTTTGTCATTTATTTTCGTAATACAGTGTAACCCGGATATAAGAGAGTTGTTGGGACCGGAGAAGAAGTCTCTTATATTCGGGTTTCTCTTATATCCGGGTTTGGTCTATTTTGTTTACATTAACACAAGCTCTAATTTGGGACCAGAGAAAATCTCTCTTATATCCGGGTTTCTCTTATATCCGGGTTACACTGTTTTTGAAGGAATGTGGATTATATTGTTTGAAAAATATTATAAACAGGAAAAATGATGATAATTTGAAAAATATTTGAAATAACATCTTGAAACTTTCCAGAGACGTATTTTAATTTTATTCAGTTAAAAAAAAAACAAAAATAAAACAAAAACGAAAAAGCAGAAAAAAAACAACAGATGTTTTCACTTTGATCGTAGAATTTAGCATTACATTATGAAAAAAATTAGACAAACACATTATTTCCCCACCTTGTTCACCCTCAACTTTTTTTTTCTCCATTTACTTATTAATAAACGCAAAAAATTACTTAATAAATAAATTTGATATTCAATGAGCATTTTTCAAACACTGGGTAAGTTTCTAAAATACTAATCTCTACTGACGTTTTACTGAAATTCGAATCAGCGCTATCACTCAACACAGTTTCTTTATTCACCCTTATATTAATTAAATTAAGAAAATCTTTCTGGTAAGAAGTTAAAACGAACCTAGCACCTGATGTTTTTATTGAGAAACAATAAAAAATACATCAAATTTCTTAACACCAATCTTTCTAAGTGTAAGAGCAGATAATTCAAGGGACACTACTGGGGGCGAATCAATGGCCCAAGGCATTTTTAATCACAAATTTTAATTTTTTTTTTTTAAATAAGAAACATCTTGCAAAAACTCAAAAGTGGACATCGAAGTCAACACCTCAAGGCAACAATTTGTTTAGGCATGAAACAAACTGATGGATCTGGGTGGTGTTGTCTTCAATGTTCACTTTTATGTTTACATACACTCTGTCCCTGATATTGAGCACTTTAACCCATAAATATAGCAGACTTTAAAACTATTTCTTATCATATATATATATATATATATATATATATATATATAGATAGATAGATAGATAGATAAATAGATAGATAGATAATATTAGTGGTTAATACAGACATATATATATATCTAAAATATATAAATATACATACATATATATTCTCAGAGTTATTTTTTTCTGATTTCTTTTTGAATTTGTATGTCTGATGAATTGGATCATAATTACGATTCCAATGTAATAAATTAGAACCAGCCTTTTTATATATATATATATATATATATATATATATATATATATATATATATGTTATGAAATGGACAAAAGTATGACAATTATTTTAAGACATTTTTATGTTTAACATTCTTTTATATATAAAAAAGTTAAACATAAAAATATCTTAATATATATATATATATATAAATATATATATATATATATATATATATATATATAGTCTATTTGGGCAGCAATCCTCTTTTATACAATTTTCAAGATTTTTATGTCTGTATCTAGAGTTATGGGAATGATTTTTTGGGTTTTTTTTCCAAACATGGTCAGCATATTGTGAACATGTTCATGGTTGATGTTATTACATGTGGATAAGGCTATTATAGTTGTATTTTCTATTAGTATATTGCAGAAACAGTCTGGAAGTTTTCTGTGTGTATTTAAATGAGTAGTCCTAACTGACCTATGGTCAGTGAGATGTAACATGAACATTCATGGTAGACATTTGGTGGTATATCTAATATAATTATTCATGAATTTGATTTGATCAGGAATACATGGACGTGTGAATTCATAAATTTTTTATTTATTTATTTTTTTTTTACAGTAAGGTTCACCCTGTAAAAGGGGCTACTCGATGTAGAGGTTTACAATAAGGTGTAGTTTATATAGATAGGAGGGGAAGATAATGGTTGAATCTAGACTTGAACAGGTTCAGATTGTAGTGATAAGGGGGAAACATCCTCTGTTCTACAGGGCAGTGGTTTGCAGAAAGAAGCTGTTTGAGTGGAACTTACTTCTCACTGATGGAATACAGGGGGAATGTGGGTGGTTTGCGGCTATGTAAGTGGCATGGTGGGTCCTAGCCATGAGGGTTAGACCTACTGGAACTGAGGAATGTAGCCTGTCCAAGCACTTTCTATATTATTGGGTTAAATATCTATCTATCTATCTATCTATATATATATATATATATATATATGTGTGTGTGTGTGTGTGTGTGTGTATAGATATAAAAAATCATTTCACCTCTAGCAAGGCAATAAAGCCACAAGGTTGCAAGAGGTTAGAAAAAAAATACTATTAAAGAGAGAGGATATTAAAAGAACAAGAATTAAGAAGACAGTTGATATTGACATTTCATTTACATTTTTGAAGATCCAAATTGACTTGGAAGCAAGAAGCCAGAAGAGAGTTCTACAAGAAAGAAATGCAACTGAAGAAACTGTTAGCATAAAACTTACAGTTACATCTAGCTATTTCAGTTGTAAAATGATGAGACCTTACTGCCAATCTAGTACTGCATTTATATTCATAAAGTCTAGAGGAAAGTAATATTTATTTTGTGTAATAATACAAAAATGTGACACAAGGCCAGAAAAGGGGTTGGTAGAAGGCTTGTTTTCAATCAGTCTCATTTTAACTGAGCTAGCCACAATTACTGACCAAAAGATACCACAGTATTCCTTACCCCAAAACAACACATTCTTACTTACCTGTTATACTGTACCTATAGACTATAATGGGTATGTCCCAATCCTTATAAATACAGTGGAATATATTGTATGTTGATTCACTGTTGTCTTCCACAGTGTGTATGTCAAACTCTCTGCCTCTAGGCAGAGAGGAACCCAGAGGAGACTATGCCAAAGAGCAGAGTCTTGTCTGGGGTGGTAGACAGCTACCCGACCCCGTTTTTTTACGGGGGTCTATGGAGAATTTTTGGCCGGGCCTATGGGCTCAGATACCCCACAATAAACTCAGCCTTGTGCCACATCCGACTGCGTGGGGCGATTAGTGAATATCTCACTGTAATCTTCCATAGTGTGCTTGTCAAACTCTCTGCCTGTGTAGAGAGGAACCCAGACGAGACTGTGCCAAAGGGCAGAGTCTCATCTGGGGTGGTAAACAGCTACCTGACCCCATTTTTACGGGGTCTACAGGGAATTTTTGGCCAAGCCTACATGCTTGTATATCCCACAATAAACTCAGCCTTGTGCCACATCCGACCGCGTGGGGCGGTTAGTGAATATCTTACTGTGGGATTTCACTTGCGATTCACTTCTAGCTCACGACTAGCAGTTGATTACTTACTTCACGCTGCTGGTGAATCTTGTATGTTGTTCCTTTTATAATTATTACCATTCGTTTCCAACCTTTGTTTTTTTTATTC
Source organism: Acanthosepion pharaonis (assembly GCA_903632075.3). Classification (NCBI taxonomy): domain Eukaryota; kingdom Metazoa; phylum Mollusca; class Cephalopoda; order Sepiida; family Sepiidae; genus Acanthosepion; species Acanthosepion pharaonis. The sequence continues at coordinate 159,540 of CAHIKZ030005534.1, forward strand.
TTATTCAATAACCTTTTCCTAGGTTACAACATTACCACTTACTACAGTCACCATAATATCTCAGTGTCTCTATGAAGTCTGATCTAGTTTCCACATGTACAGTTTGTAGGGGCTAGGGAATAAAAAACAATATTCTCGGTTAAAGTTCATCAGAACAATTACCATGAGAGTATTTATAGAAAAGGCAGAGAGAAGCTACATGATGGTGATGGGAAAGTGACTAAAGCCGAGATGCCAGATATATAAATGCTGTGTTTTAATGGATTGAGCAGACAAGATCATTTTTCAAACACTGAAATTAATGTTTACCAAGTTAGACATTAGAGGTTGTCAGCAGGGAGCACTGTTTGTATATCTCTGGTTTAACAGAGGTTCATCTTTTTTTCTTTTTTGTTTGACAGCGATGTTCACAATTGGCCATTGTATTTTAGAGTTTTGCAGGCATTTGTTTTGTGGACCAG